>JBBGZY010000006.1:0-87500 GCA_037952925.1 Lithobates clamitans | reverse complement strand
CTTTAGGATGTATAGTGTGGCTGTGTGTTGTGTTTACTTTTTATATGTGAGTAGTAGTGTCACAGTCTCAGGATTATGTCTAATATCTTGTATTAGATTTATCTAGTATGTATAACTTGTATAGAGTCTTGTAATCAGCACTTTTGTCTGACTGGGATTAGCATAAATTAGAGGAAAATATTGGCTTTTGGAGATCAATGTTTGGCCGGCAGGCACCCATGCACTTTAATAAAGGAGTACCCTTAACCCAAGTCTACACTCCTTTCAGCCAATCAGATTCAGGGGAACCTAAAAATACAGCCATGTTTCTAAAGTAAACCAAGTCTGAGGTCTAACATACTCCTGGCCATGGAACTCAGAGGATTGGAAGATTTACAGGCGTTATATGACCTCCAAAAGGTTTTTAATTTTAAAGGTCTTTCTATACAAAAGCAAGCTCTCTTGAACCTCTGGTTCTGTCTTGGGGAAAACCAGAACTATCAGACAAAAACATCCAGGACCGATAGCTATTTCCCCACAGATTGGTGAGCCAGGGAAACCTAGTGCATTTTACAGAACTTTTGTGAGGTTTAAAATGAAGATGTAAATATGACATAATTATACCTAACAATCTAAACCTGTTGGATAAGTATATGTAATGTAAATGATTCAGAAACAATAGTATTTAAAAGTGCCATGATTATGTTAACATTGCAGGGATTTTGACATACTTAATAGTACCTTTTTCTGTTTTTAAAAAAAATTAATTTGGTTTACCATGTTCTTTCCAGACTGATTCCTGAATGGGAGGGTCTGTGTTCATTATAACTACCCGGTGCACTGTTCTAATGAGAACAGTTGCAGTGTCTGCATCCTTTTAGAAGTAGTTATTCCTTAGGGCTCATTTACATTTGCAGTTGGAGGGGGTAGAAAAAACATGGTTGATGCACATTTTTATTCCCTTCCCTTTAAGCTGCAAAGGCAGCGGAAGTGGATGTACGCATGCAACGCAGCGCTGCTGCAGCAATAATTGAGTCCTCTGTTGCTTTCAGTGGGCAGCATCGCTTGCCAAACGTGACCCATTCAAGTGAATTTTAGGGACTAAAACAGGTTGGGAGGAGGCGACACTATGTCTCCTCATTGACCAACATCCACTGAAGAGTGATACACCATGGGTCACTCTTCAGAGGACTAGCACTTGTGTAAACTAACCCTTAACAAAAATATAATTCCTATCGCAGGGTATGCCTACATTTTACCTACATCTTAGTGAAGACATTTGAGAAAATAAGTGAGCCAATCACACAAGCAGAAAAGGGCAATTCTGGGAATATTTTGTATACTAGTGTGTACAGAACACCTGTAGTTTGCCATACTGCATTGCATTTTTTTGAGCATTTTTTTGAAAATTGCTGCAACTTGTATATATAGGATGTTGGCAGTTTGATACACTCAATTCCCAAAACCATTTTTTTCTAGAAAATTGCTTCCAATTGAAATGGAAAGGCACTTTTTAAAACATTAAATAACAAAATGACTTGTGTAGCAAATTTACAATATATTTTATATGTTTTTTTGATTTATAAAAGTGGAGTTCTCCTTCAAAAAAGAACATTTGTTTACATGTCAAAGCTTTACTTAGTTGCAATGTTTCTTTTTCTTTTCCTCCAAACTTTTTAGTTGATATAACCTCCTGTGTGTAAAATTACAGCAGTATTAAACCACAAACAAATATTTATTATATTGCAGCTTACCAATTCTTAGATGTGATGGTTACATTTGTTTTCTTTTTTAGGCTTGCTTTCTTTTATTCTAATGTATGTAAAACCTGTATCTGAAAAGGGGGAAAAACTGCTGTAACTGCAAAGTGTAAGCTGCAGTTTGGCTTCAATTTGTTAGTGCATCCAAATCTGCTAGTCCATCTAACACTCCCCTCCCCCAAAACCTGACAATACTGCTGTCCAAAGGTGTCTCTGTTGCTCCTTCATCCAGAGGAGAGGCACTTAATACAGGAGGTGTGTCCCCAGATCACCAGGTGAAAACAGAAGGAAAAATACCTAAAAAAGAAAATGAATGCAGCCATCACATTTAATTACTATTACAGTTTTGGTTTGGGGTTTAAGACCACTCTATAGCCAGTTCTTGCTATCATCCACTTGAACTACAATCTCCTGGAATTGTCCAGGGTGGCTTTAGCAGTAGCCCTTTCAATTGGCATAAAGATCCACAATCTTCTTTGTCTAAATTAATTGGATTGCATGTTAAATTCTACAGCAGCAAAAATACAGCTGAAGCAGTGCTGGAGCTGTCAGCTACATATTCATTCTTGTAGAGTGCACACAACTCATTCCAAAGAGCTTTCGGAGGAACGATGTGGTTCCAGGGAACAAAATAGGCATCTTTGCAAACATCATGCATCACAGCCATCAGGCATACTTAATGATGCAGGCAAGGAACAGGAAGGACGTGCAGCATCAAGTAACCCATATCATATACCGTATCCCACTAAAGGAAAGACTTCAAGATCTGTGCTTTAGCATTACAGTGGTACATCAATAGGCTACTACATTTTATGATAACCTCAGCTTGTCAGTGTGTCTGCAAAATGTCAACCATTTAGAAGAATCACTTAAAGGAAAAAAATTAGAATTTCCAAGACTAGGAACTGCAGAGGAATAAAATAGTAACAGCACTATGCAAAAACAAAAAACAAAAAAAAAAAACAGCAAAAGCTGTTTTGACAGTGTATGGTATTTTTTTTATAGTATATTTAAATCATTTTTTTAAAAAGAGACTGAACCCTATCATGTATTCAAAATAGATGGGTTCTTTGAGGATATACAATCATTCACAATTACAAATCTCTGAAATTAAGCATTGCCCAGTTTTGCTACTGTATTTGTTAGGGATTGACCGGTTATCGGTATAATAATCGATATAATATCAGCATTTTCTGAAGAATCGGTATTGATCGCAAAGTAGACTGATATTACCAATATTGCTTGAAGGGGGTTTTACCGGGGTAATGCATGCAGCTGCATGCATCACCCCGGTACTTTTCTTTAGAGCAGATGGTCAGCTTTATTTGAATAACCACCGATGCGGCTCAGCAGCCGCTCGGCTGTTATTACAAACAATGGGAGGGGACAACCCCCCCTCCCACCGCCTTCCACCGCTGGGCTCTCCCGTCCCACCGGGAGGCCCAAACAACCAGCCAGCAGGTCCACCAGCTGGCCAAAGACCTGAACAAAGCCGATGCTTCATTTGGGTCTTGGATCTAGTAACCTAGAAGCGATGTCCTGACATCACTTCCCGGATTACTGGCATCTTAAAGGCGCCAGTTTTAAAAAATAGAAATTATTCAAATACGCCGATCTTGACGTTTTGAATACTTTCAAGTGCAAAGGGTTTGGGATTTTATAGACCCCAGATCCCTCCAAAAAGAGTACCTGTCACTGCCTATTACTGTCACAAGGGTTTACATTCCTTGTGACAGCAATAACAGGGATAAAAAAGTGTAAACTTTTTTTTAAATGTACAGAATATCGGCAGACAATATCAGCTATTGGCCTGAGTGGTTGCTGAATAATCGGTATTGTATCGGCACCCAAACAACGATATTGGTCGATCCCTAGTATTTTTACATTAACATTTTTTTGATGGTCTTAGCATATTGTCTATGAAGATTATAAAATGCTGCTTTAACCTCCCTGGCGGTATGATTATTTCTGATTTTAGGTGCTGAAAGCGGTACAATTATTTTGCACAGAAATTTGGCGTTTTATATTGTAGGCCTGTAATTCTTAGGAATAGTTCACTTAAATCTGTCCAAACAAGAGTCTAGTAGACATCCCGGGTATGATAAAGTTTGAAAAACTAAATAAAAAATTATAATATAATAAATAACTATAAATAATTATAACAAATAATAATATAATAATAATAAAAATTATATAATAATGTAATCAAATCAAAAACACTGAAATTTGCTCAGTTGCAGAATTTTAGCTTTTGTTACTTTTAGTGTTTGATGATGGATCTCCCCACAAATCACTATCGCTCAATTCTGCGAGTGATTCTAATTTATTATCGCTTTTTTCTAGCTGGTCTAAAACCACTTTTGATGTAAAGAGACAGTTTTGGTTGCTATGGGCAATCTCCAGTTTCCTGGCAGAAAGAACAGTTTTATATATATAAAACTGCATGCAGGACACTGGGCAAACCACTAGGGACAAAGGGGATGTGTAGTTATTTGATACAGTACTGTAATCTGTAAGATTACAGTATGCTGTATCTATACTGTGTGTTTTACTTTTGAATTTACCGCCGAACTCCGTCCCCGTCTCCTTAGTGCAATGACCCTCAATAACCATCCAGAACTCTGGTTCTCCTGAATGCTAGCTCCAACGTCAGCTAGTTTATCAACTAAATATCTCATCCTACAACACTGACATGTGATCAACCTCACAGTACAATAATATAGTGTACATTATAAAACATACACTTTACTCCATTCTGCAAACCACAGTCAGAGTGTCTTGTCAAATGTCAAATCACATATCAGCTTGGCAGGTGGTGGCCTGATGTATTGGGGGATGCTCACAAAGCCTTGATATCAAGTGGTGGGTGGCAGCCTGGCATATTAGGAGATGATCACAAAGCTTTAAAGTCAAGTGGCTGGTGGCAACTTGGTGTAATAGGCAATGCCCACAAAGCCTTAATATCATGTGACAACTGGCAGCCTGACATTTTGGGAGATGCCCACAAAGCTTTAAAATCAAGTGGCTGGTGGCAGTTTGGCATATTGGGTGATGCTTACAAAGCCTTGATATCTATTGGTGGGTGGTGGCCTGGCATATTAAGAGATGCCCACAAAGCTTTGAAACCAAGTGGCTGGGGGCAGCCTAGCATACTGGGTGATATTTAGTCTTGATATCAATGGCAGACGGCAGCTTGGCACATTGGGAGATGCCCACAAAGCTTTAAAATCAAGTGGCTGGTGTCAGCCTGGAATACTGGGTGATATTTACAAAATCTTTCATCATAGCAAAGTGCCAACAGTTGGTATTTACCAATACTTGCAGGTAGATTTTCTGTTGCAGGGCACCTATGAGTAAATGTATCCTTCTCTTCTATCATTACCTGGCCTGCCTCCTATATTGTTTCCCTATATGAGACTTGCTCAGTGCAGCCCAGGTTGTCTGAGCAAATTCCTAGTACTCTGAGCTCCTGTTTGCCAAGTGTTTATGTATTAAATGCCTGATCTCGGATTCATCTTTCGTTTGTACTTGTCTGCCACCTGCCCTGAACTCAGTTTGCTTCCAGGATCTTCTTTTGTCTCCTGCCATCTGTATTTTGCATACGCAAGTGGTCTCTGCATCCTCAGCTGAGCATACCTAGGGGCTGTGACCTGGTTCCAACTTGCTTCAAGTCCCCACCATCGGAGGCCCTAGTGAAAAAGAGTTGATCGACTCTCTACAAGGGCTCACTACCACAGAAACCTGGTAGCAGCATTGATGGGTAATGTCTTGTAATGCTGGGGGTAGATGAAGCTGGAAGCTGTGATGTATTGACAATGTTTGCTACTAGATCCAAAAGACATAAAAGGCAGACAGAGTGCCACCTCAGGACCCTGCCTAATGGAAAATTCAGCCCTGACTATACAGTACATATACTGTATACACTACACAATGATTGTATGTATAATTGCAACTTTTCCATAATTTATACTTTTGAGATTTCTTTCTAAAGTAATTATTTTTTTTATCAATGTTACATTCAGTGATCACTATCTGTTCATATTATAATATATTTTATAGAGGAATTTGGTACATGGATTTTGTCTTACAGTTCTTGAAGAGATTATCATGATACCAAAAATGAAAGCATATTCAGTAGCAGCAACATACCTGAAAGTTATTCAACATTTCTGCCATGTAAAGATGTCTAATTTCATATGCATCAAAATATACTTCTTTCATATAACAAAAGCAAACATAACTGTGACAGTATGGCAACGTGACAGTGGTAATGTCACAATTTATTAGGTAGTATATGACATAATGATGATCATACTTTTAGAAAGAATAAACCATTAGATGCATACTGTACATCTTCCAACATGATGGTAAACCTATGCTTTATGCAGAACACTTGTTTGATCTTTTTGGCTGTTCTTTCAGGAACTTTTTAGTGTTTTCAAGGTTTATATTCATATCAACTCTCCAGTATGCAAAAGCCTAAGTATTCCTAAGTATAGGAATCCTTCTGCAAAATCCTACATTTTCTGGCAAGCTTCCTTTATCAAAGTGTATATAAATGCAAAAACTGTTTTGCAGTATGTTCAACATCATGCCTGTATGTGATTTGGCCAATAAGTTTTTTTTAACAGAATTTCTTATTGCACTTGGATAATGTTAAGCCATTGTCTTGTGATTATTACCAATATTGTCAGCATGCCGTGTGTAGTTCTTCACTTGGCCTTTGGACTGTCTATCGGGTCTTAAAAAAAAAACAACAAAAAAAAATAAGTATATTTTTTTTTACTTTCTGCTAAAAAACATATCCAATAAAAAAATGTAAAAAATCAAATTTCTTTATAAATTTTGCCCAAAATGTGTTCTGCTACATGTCTTTGATAAAAGAAACTCGCAATAAGTTTAAATTGATTGGTTTGTGTGAATGTTATAGACTTTCACAAACTATGGTATATATACTGGAATTTTTTTTTATACAACTAATGGTGGTGATCAGCAACTTATAATGGGACTGTGTGGTGGGCAATCTGACACTAGATGATGTTGGGGGAAACTGAATAACTGCCACTGAGATCACCAATGACATTAATACAGTGATGGTATTATTCCCTTTTACCAGTGGTGGCTGGTGCTCAATATTTTGTGGGGGGGGGTGGCAAACAAACCTGCCCTCCTCACTCGCACATACACCACCAGCACCAATCACCCCCCCATGCACAGGTCTGCCTCGGTACTCACACTTCTCCCCACTCTCCACACCAGCTCCCACTCATCCTCATCACTTGGAGTGCTGCAATCTGCTGCTATGGGCTCTGCTGGGAAGACTATGCCCAGTGCAAGTTCTATGGAGCCGGGAAGGTGGCAATCAATCTTAGGAGGCCAATGCTCTCTTTGCTACAGCTTCCCGAGGGGCCACTGCTTCTCCTCACGGCCAAACAGGAAGTGGGTCCTAGGCAATCGGATCTCAGGACTTTCTTCCTGATTGGCCAGGAGGAGAAGCAGGAAGACATTAGCGAATATTAATGGGCTAATGTCACACAACTGAGTGGGCTCAGGGTGCAGTGCTTTGAACCCCAAGCCCACCCTTTTTGAAGCCATTTAGAGCCTCAGGCTCTAATCATGTGCTTCAAAAAAAAAAAAACCCATTGAAATCCATGAGTCTTGCAGCCTACATGTAGATTAGGGGCCGGGTGCATGGATTAGGAGGCGGCGTCCCTGCACTCCTAATGGAGTGGCCATCACTGACTGTCACTCTACTAATGATACTGGCTGGGAAGGGGGAAACATCTAGCACAATCAAGGGGTTAAATATGTGCCTAACCATGTGTAATGCATGTAAAGTGTACTGCTTTTACTTCTAAGTTTCTCATCCCTGCTTTGCAGAGAGATCATTCTCTCTGTACAGAGCTCTATGGTGAATGTCATCACAGAGCTCTGGGCTTTGATTGTACACAGTCAATCATTAGGTCCGGTCCGCAATTGGGTAAATAACTTAAAACTTTAAATAAAATTAAAGACAAGTTTTATTGTCCCTTATGGGGAGAATTTGTCTTCACTATGACCTGGAAAGGAAGTGAAGAATAATCTCCCAAATGATACACAGGCAAAAATAAAACCTAACAAAGGTTCTAACCCTTCCCCAATCTACAAAAAAAGTTAAGTGACTTCCTCCTCAGTATCTACCAAATGAATCTGACAGAATCTTTCTGGGAAATTATGTTTCAAGGTTCCCATCATATATTCAGTTGTATAAAAAAAACACAGAAATCAGTGCAATACAGTGATAATAATGGAGTCATAAAAAGCAACAAGTTTATTCAGAACATACATTTCCATGGTGAAGTCATGTTAATAAACTAACTTGGAAAACAAAAAACACCATTAGCAGTAAATTTACATTGGAAAGGCTCAGTGGAAGCTTGATAAATCTGCCCTAAGGCAAAGGACAATCTGTATCACTCATAAATCCTCTTTAATTGGTGTTGCTACATGATAAAGATAAAACATGCATAACGTATAAATTAAGGGACCCTAGGAGAAGATTAGCACAATTTTAAATCCATTCCTGTATTGCCTGTATTGCCTTAAAGGGTAACTCCACTTTCCTGGGAGAAAAAAAAATAGCCAACAAAGAAGAAATAATATAGCGTATACAATTTCAACACAAGTCATATTGTAATTGAATGTTATTAAAAATTACCTTTCCTTTTCAATCTGCAGCTCTGTCATTTTTTGAAAATGCAATGCAATATGGCTACCTGGAGGTGTTCTGTACACTGAATGTGTACAGAATGCCCCCCAGAATCATAATTTCCTGCTTGTCTGATTGGCTCCCTGATTTTCCGAGAAGTCTACACTAAGATACAAGTCAGATTTCAGGCATCCCCTGCAACACAAATGTCATTTTTGGATACTTGTTAACATTTTGTGAGTTTGGTGAGTTTGTTAAAATTGTTGCAATGTACATAGATCACTCAGAGGGGAATGTTTTTTTCTCAAAAAAAGTGGAGTTACTCTTTAAGTTTTCAAGCTGCAAGCTAGCTTCTGCTGCTATCCCGTTATATTCTATTGGTGGTTTCAAGAACAATTTGAAAGATTGGCCTCAAATTCAGGGCCCACATTACAGCAATTTACCGTCAAATAAAATCAGTCTGATCCAGCTTACTTACGCTTTCCCTTTAATATCTGTCAAAAAGGTGGGGCTTGACTAATTCCTGCTGACTCATTTAAAATTCAAAGCATAGTTGGTCCTGCAAGCATCACTCTGCTGGGCAAAAAATTATTGGCCAAACAGTGACTGCAATTTATTGGATGCAATTACTGTTCAGGTATTCAGGCAACTGTGGGTGCACAGCTGTCTCAATAAAATAGCTGGCAGTGTACCTTACTACCTCCAGGGACATTCATACAGATAAACAGATACCAGACAATTTCCTATTTAAATAGTGACCTTTTAAAAATACATAGCAGTTTATGAGACTTTGTTTATGTTCACAATAATTTAATGAAAATGAATTCTATACTAAAGGTCACATCCATATTAAAATATCATTACCAATAAGCAGTTTAAGGTAGAGATTTCCTCCTAAAAAATTAAACCTGATTTGTGAAAAATGTATGTGTACCATATGTACAGCTGTATGTACAGCTGAAGTTGTTCCATGCCAGTAGATGTGTTGAGTTGCTTATACCCCAGCTTTTGCACACTCAAGTAAAGGTAAACTCCACCTCCATGCACACCCATTTCATATATGATATTAACAGCCATTCCTGGTGGTTGACAACAACTGTTGCCTGTTCATCAGTACTCTCAATAGAGATATGTTGATGTAACCTTGTTTGGCTAAAAGCTTGATTGTGTCTAATTTTTAAATGTATACTTTTCATCACTTAACATGGCTGGATCTATCGGGGTGCTGGAGTGGGCTCTGATAAGTCAACCACACCCCCTCCAGACTCAATCCCAGACACTGTGCCCGACCTCTGAAATCTTTCTCCCAAGACCAGGACACAGCTGGTGTAATGTCATATGGAGGGAGGGTGGCAGTAGCATTGCTAGAACTGGGCATCTGGGTACTGCCCCGCTGCGATTGTCGGCACCTGCATCATCTCTTTCAGCCTGTCACACTAGTCAAACAAAGCCAGGGAAACTTCCCCTAAGCTCCTCCTTGGCTCTTATGAGAGAACACGAGGAGAAGCCTGGAAGGAGGAACATCTTCTGCGCTGCGCTGCATACAGTCTGAGATCAGTGTATGGAGGAAAAGACAGTGAAGTTGGATTGATGGGAAAAGATTGTCCATAAAGTTGAAAAGGCATGGATGGATGTGGAGAAGAATGATCATAGAGAGCGGTAGAGTAAGCATGGATAGAAAAGAAGTATAATGAACAGTGAGGAAAATGGATGTGGATAGAAGTGAAGGAGAATGAATAAGACAGAATGGTCAGGGTGGAGAGTATGCATTTATAGAGATGGATCATTGAAGAAGAGAAGAGTTAAAGAATAAATGAGAGTGTGTGCGGATGGAAGATTTGGGGGGGGGGGGGTAGGAGGATTTATGGTAGCATTTGTACAGAAAGAGGGTAAGGAGGATATGGTCCATGCTTGTAGGAGGGGGTAAGAGGATTTATTTTGGCATTTGCGCTAGAAGGGGTTGGGACAGAATTTGGGTATGAGTGGATTTGGCTAGAAGCAGGTGTTGGGGGTAGAAGGATTTTTGCTGGGAAACCTTCCCAAAATCTGACTGATCTCTGAACTCCGCCTCCACTTCTACTGACCTCTGAATTCTGCCTCACTTACTACTGACCCCTGAACTCTGCCTCATCTATTACTAACCTCTGAACTCTGCTTTACCTATGACTGACTCCTGAACTGTGCCTCACCTACTACTTACCCCTAAACTTTGGCTCATTTAATACTGACCCCTGAACTTTGCCTCACTTACTACTGTCATGTACCTGGTAGAAGAGCCTGACACGATGAGGAAGAACTTTCTTACCCCTTTGACTCAGTGCCCCTGATAGAACAGACAGAAGGTGCAGGAGTAGAGATTGGCACGAGTGCCTGTTGATTTGGCTAGTAGCAGGGCTAGATGGACCCTCTGGATCAAGCAAGGGAAGACCATTAGAAAACCACAGCAAAGCGGGAGTGCCAGATGGATGCCAGTGAGCAGGAGACAGGAATAGGCTGCTACTGGCGACAGCAGACAGGCTGGAAGCGGACAGGCAGTAAGTAGGTGCCAGAGGAATATAGGCAAAGGCTTACAGGAGGCAGTCCAGCAGTGATGGTGATGATGGAATGATGGAGACCAGGTCATACAAAGGCAGACGAATCTGGTGCATATGCATAGGCAGGAGCAAAGTCAGGAAAACCGAGTTGGTAGATCTGTGGAGCTGCATTAAGGGGCACAGACAGAAGCGAGGTCAGAGGCATACCGTGATCAGTGAAGGTGGAGTTCAGGAGTAGTCAAGTCAAGCTTGGTAAGTAACAGTAGTCAAATTCAGAATAACAGGTTACAGGTACAGTATGCACGGGAAGGCTGTTTGACAAGATGGCACTAAAGCATAGTACATGCTATGCACATAGCCAATGCGAGCAGTGAATATGAGTGTGCTCACATGCATGAACACTTGCACATTTCCTACGTGTATGAAAAGAAATATGAATTAGCCTTTGCCTATGCACAGGAGGCAATCCAGAAGAGCCATCTTGTCTGCTGTCATGCCCTTCCTGTCAACTACTGAACCTATGCATCCCTTACCAATGCATCCCTTCAGTCAGTGAAATGAAAGCCACACCCAATGCTTGCCACAACACTTTCTTTTTCAGTAGACCACATACTTTGGCCCTCTGACCCTTGTCCTTTGCCCTGCCAGCAGTGACCCTTGTCTTCCTCCCTGCTGATTCCTCTCCTCCCTCTCTTCCACCCTATAGACCCCATACACTGCCCTTCTGACCCCTGTCCTCCCTGCTGATGCCTGTCCTCCACCCTAATGACCTATCCTCGGTTCTGCTGACCCTGTACACTGCCCTTCTAACCCCTCCACACTGTCCTGCTGACCCCTCTACATAACCCTGTTGACTCCTCCCCCCTGCCCTGCAGACCCTGCACATTACCCTGCTGACCCTTGTCTTCTGCCCAATGGACCTTGTACACCATACTTCTGACCCCTGTCCTTTGCCCAGCTGACCCGGTACACTTCCCTTCAGACTCCTGTTCTCTGCTCTGCTGACCCTTTTAGAAGAGCGTCCCAGAGAGAGCCAGGAAAAGTCCTGTTCAGGGTTTATACGTCTTTCAGGCTCCTCCCATACACATTCAGGGATCTCTGATCCACGTTCAGATTTTGGTCCTCTCCTCCAGGCCAATTTAAACTCACCTGTGACAGACAGGCTTCACTCTCTGCCTGGGAAACACAGACAACACTGGTCTGTGAGAGCAAAAGGTTGGTAAAAAGCTGTTAAGCTGTATCTGTGGAAGCTGACAAACTGTAGGCTTGCTCAGCCTGGTAGTTAGGGCCTATATATATTGTGTAGTTAGTGCCGAGACACGGCTAGGTTTTTGTTTGACTATTTTTGTTCTGTTTGTTTTCTGAAATACTGTACAGCACCTGTATATAGACTTGTATATATCACCAATAAACACCACACTGTTTGTCACTACCTCACTGGATTTGGTATCCCTGAAAGACTGCTTATCCCAGGGAACTTTGTACCGCCTACCTGCCCCCCAGGTTACATATGGTGGAGGCTGCGACCAACTGTAGTAAGTTACTACTTAAAAGACCAGTACCTACTGTGAATAAACATGGAGGAAATCCTCAAATAATTGGTGTGATCCAATGCTGCACAGCAGCAAGCCAGCGCTATCGCTCAGGTAAAAAACCAAGGCGCTGGGGCGGAGCCGGCAGCCAGAGCTGATGGTGGTGTGAGAGGGGAGCTCTGCCACAGCGGATTGAATATCGCGGCTCACAGCAAGCTTACACATACAAAAAGCACATCTACAGAACGGATAGACTGTGAGGCACAAGCTGATCGCCATGAACAAAAGAAAGGAGCGAGAGGGACCGAGGAAATTAACGGATTTCTTTCTTCCAGCGGCCGGCTGAAAAATCCAAGATGGTGGCCGTGCTGGGAGCCGAGCCTCAACATCCCCTGCATGCATGCTCACCAATCCATCACCATCCACAGGTGAGTCATGTCTCTTGAGACAACAAGTGCCATCCTCCCCTTTTAATAGCCCTGTGAAGCAAAACGGAGGATTAGGGAGGAGGGGGAGACCCAGAAAGATGCAGGGACAGAGGGGGAGGAAATGGAGGAATCCTCCTCATATGCTCAGCAGCTAGATGCCTTCCCCACATCAGAGCAACCCATCATAGATTCTACTATGAAAGAGATGCTACAAACCCTGCGAGGGGCCCTCCAGCAGGATATAGCAGCTTTCATGCATTCCACAAAGACAGAAATGTCAGCAGTCAGCAGCAGAGTGACATATGTGGAAAAAAAGATGGAGGAATTTACTTTTGCACATAATGAGCTAGTAGATGCCCATTTTGATGTTGAAGACGAACTCAAAGTTATACATCTTAAAATGGTGAAGACAGGGCACACAGGAACAACATCAAATTTAGAGGGGTCCCTGAATCAATGAAGACTGCGGACCTTACAGCATACCTCCAGAAGCTTATGACCACTGCTCTCCCATCCCTGGGGCCTGCAGATGTCATCACTGACAGGGCCCACAGACTGCCTAAAACGTCATTCCTGTCTGACCAAATCCCCAGGGATGTCATAGCAAGAATTCACTTTTACCATGTGAAAGACCAGCTAATGCGATTTGCTAGACAACACCCTGCTCTCCCTGATGCATTTGCATATGCTGATTTATCGCAAGCTACACTTTCAGCGAGGCATAATCTAGTTCCTATCACAAAAATCTTGTGCAACCACAAAATCCTATACAAGTGGGGGTTCCCAGCCAAATTACTGCTGGAAATGCATAATGAATCGCATGCAATCACCTCTCTAGAAAAAGAAATAGAGCTCCTCAGGAAATGGCAACTCCTCCCTGTAAATGGTGAAGATGCAGACCCTGAACCTCTCCAAGAAAAACGCAACAATCACCACCAACATAGGAGGGGTAGGTAGGTAATTACCTATTGACACGTGTACCGTTAATAATACACCTACTTGATTACCACTACTCTCAGGCTTACAGACCCCTGGTGCCTTCTATAACACCTGCCAATTTATGTGATGGCTCAAAAAGCATCCGTTGTTCGGCTAAACCGAGAACTTTTTCCCCCTTCTTCGTTTACAAGATGCTTCCTGCAACCTGTTTTCTGCAGCAAGAGTTACTGTACTGTTCCCAGTTACTGCACGGCCAAGTGTGGTTTACCTGTCATGTTCTTTTTTATTTTTTGATAACAGTTCGAGACACTTTACCTCACGGTATGCACATATCCAGCAACAGAATGTTAATACACCCACTACCGTGTCCTACCACTGGATGGCAACAATTCACTTTCTTTCATTGGAATGAACCTTAAGATAATGACGCACAATGTGAGAGGCTTGAACAGCCCGTATAAACACAGGGCGCTCTGGAAGTCGGCTATGGACATGAGATGTGACGTCCTGTGTGCACAAGAAACACATTTCTCCAGCAGCAAACCACCAAAATGTACTTATAACAAAGTCCCACAAATATTTACCGCAAATGACATCTCCAAAAAAAAATGGTGTAATGATTGCTATCAGGGACACTGTAACCTTTTCTTTATTACAGGAACACGTTGACCCTCATGGATGCTTTATCATTCTGATTGCTGAATTGAACCATACTGTCTACACGTTGGTAAACCTATATGCACCATTGTTAAACAGTTGAAATTTATCTGCAAAGTTGTAAAACTATGCAAAGAGGTAACTTAATTATTTGCGGGGATTTTAATATGGTTCTGAACGGAGAACTTGACTCCTCCTCTGTGGCTCCTAGGCAGAGGCCCTCTTTAGGTCCCTTTTGCCATGAAGAAAGACTCTTTGACCCCTGGCGCTGCCTCAGAGCCACGGAGAGGGACTATACGTATCACTCTATGGTGCACAATAGTTACTCTAGAATTGATTTCTTTCTCACTGATATGTACACTTTACAGAATGTGATCAAAGCTAACATCCACAATATCACATGGTCAGACCATGCTCCAGTAACCATTGAAATTGTGGAATCCAATAAGACTTCCCATAAACCTCTGTAACATAACAACACTTTCCTACTATCACACCCACTAATCAGGGATGAGGTAGCAGGGAAATTAAAAGAATACTTCCACTTCAATGCCAATGGAGAATGTTCTCCGACAATGACATGGTGTGCGCATAAAAAATTCGCTAGGGGTGCCCTTATCCAGATTCCAGGGAAAAAAAGAAAAAATCACAACGCATGTCACAGCTCCACAAGACCATTGCAGAATTAGAGGCCCAACACAGGAACCCCAGGACTACTTCCCCCAGCATTTTGAACCGCCTTAACCAATGTCATGAAGAATTACAGCAAGAGCTTAGAGCAGATTATGACACATACTTCAAAAGAATGAAACTGTCCTTCTACTCCCAGAACAACAGGGCAAGCAAACACCTGGCTGTCCAACTTAAAAAAGGCAAGCTAAAACCAGTCTTACCCACATTCAACACCACAGCTCCAACACCATTCTTCACAACCCTAAACACATAGCCAATGCCCTTAAGGATTATTATAAATTCCTCTGTAACCTCAACAACAACCCACACACCCATCAACCCACGGACGCAGAGATTGACCCATTTCTCCAGGGGGTTAACCTACCCTCTAGTGATTCAACCACACTTCAAAAACTAAACTCCCCTATCACCTGCGAAGAAGTAGAATCAGTTATAAGGTCCCTTCCCATGCATAAGTCACCAGGGGAAGACGGTTTTTCCGCTGAATACTATAAGGCATTTGCCTCCCTTCTAGCCCCCAAATTAGTGGAAGTCTTTAATGTAGCAGCTCCTTCCCAAAATAAATGCTCCAGGCTATCATAGTTACTCTACCTAAGCCGGGCAAAGACCCAAAACTTTAGGCCAATTTCATTATTGAATTCTGACTCGAAGATCTATGCCAAGATCTTAGCCTATAGACTAATGGAAGTTACACCCACCCTTATAGGTTTGGACCAAGGGGGTTTTGTAAAAGGCAGACAAGCACCAGATGGGACCAGAAGGATGCTGAATCTTCTGCGTTTTGCCAAAATCAACCAATTCCCTAGCACTTTCCTAGCTCTAGATGCGGAAAAGGACTTTGATAGGGTGCACTGGGGCTACCTATTAAAGACATTACACAAATTCGGATTGTCTGGCCAGATCCACACAACAATAATGTCCCTCTATACGCACCCCATGGCCCAAGTCTATACGTCTAGTTTACTCTCTGACCCCTTTTCACGCGCCAAGGTTGCCCCCTTTCCCCAATTATCTTTTCACTCATCATTGAACCACTAGCAGAAAGTATTAGATCCATTGAATCTATACAGGGTATTACGATAGGCTCCGAGAGCCATAAAATAGGACTCTTTGCTGATGATATCATTCAGTCACCAGTCAACAGTCACTCACCCAGAGTCTTCCATCATAGCAATACAAAAGCTACTAAACAAATTTGGACAAGTCTCCTTTTACAAAATTAACATGAATAAATGTCTGCCTTGACTCTCAATTGACCCCCAGAGACTAAAAACAGACTTAAAAGAATTTTCCCCTGCAACTGGGACTCCCCTTCAATTACTTACCTTGGGGTGCAGCTGATCTCCTCTTCTGCTAACATGTATACCTGCAATTACCCTCCAATGTTTAACAGAATCGGAGAAGAACTAAACCAAATCGGTAAACTGCATCTAACTTGGGTGGGGAGGATAGCTGCATACCAAATGCAAATATTGCCTAAACTGATATACTACTTCAGAACATTGCCCATTACTATCCCCCCAAAATTTTTTAATCAATTAACGAATAGCTTGAAAAATATATCTGGGCAAGTAAAAAACCTAGAATCGCTTTAGCACAAATATATAAACCGAAACACCTTGGTGGGGTAGGCCTCCCCAACGCACAGGTATATCACAGAGCGGCAATATTGGATCAAATGAGGTACTGGTTCTCGTGCTAAACTGATAATAGGTGGTCAGACATAGAATGTGCAATCACCCCAGGACATAACCTCCCAGCATTGGTTATAGCCGCCTGCATACACCATAAACCAGAAATGCCTCCTTATTCTACAGTGCAAGCCACTATCGCAGCATGGTCCTGCCTGATAGGGCAGAAGCCTGCTGATACCCCAATGCACAAACTTAAAACCCCACTAGCGGCATATGAATATCTCATTCCTAACCTATCGACCTAATCCTGGAAAAACAGAGGTGAACATTTCCTCACTTCTGAGACAGAGGAACTAGAGGTGCTGGACAGATACCAACTGTTCCAAATAAAACACTATACAACCACTAATACACCTAGGCCAATAGAAATACCTCAAATCCTATGGGAATACCTGCTCACCAAATACCCAGTGAAACACAAAGGGATATCTCTATTCTATAAATTTTTTAACCCCTTTTACATGCAAGCCAAACTACCTAATATAGTAAATTGGGAACAATAACTACAAAAAGAGTTTTCTTTACAACAATGGCACTTAGTTGTAAAAATCAATGGCAGATCCTCAGCATGTGTAGACCATTGGGACAATGCCCAAAAAATTTTGCATAGATGGTACCTAACACCTCTGCGCCTCCATAAGATGGACCCAAATACCCCTCCACTCTGCTGGAGAAATTGTCAATCTACAGGCAACCTACTGCACATACTGTGGAGCTGCAAGGTGATTACAAACTTCTGGAAAGAAGTGTCTTCTCTTATTCAAGACATTACATACGCCTCATTTGAATTAGAACCTGCACTCGCATTACTGAGCATCGGCATTGACCAATTTCCTCCACTACAGAGAAAGATGGTTGTGCATATCTTATTTGCTGCCCGTATTTCTTTAGCGAAAGAATGGCACTCTCAAACACCTCCAAACATTGAAGTAGTGATTTGTAGAGTTAATGCTCAATATTTGATAGAAAAACTACTTGCATATGAAGAGAGAAGAGCTCAGGTTTTCCACAGACATTGGGAAAAATGGAGAACTTCACGTTATGCCTCTCCACATTTGTGAACATTGAATTCTGATACTCCTTACATGCATCCAGTCATCCGGTGGTGGGACCAATCAATAGGAGTGGTCACACTAGGAGTTGCCTTACAATTACAATTACTGTACATATGTACCCACTCCTGTTTATGCATATGTGTATAACGAAGCACTGAAAGTTTATCAATGTTTGTCTAATAGTTATCAAAACTACACGTACCGAACTTAATTGTACACTCTATCTCCGGAGACCCTCAACAAGGTCCGAGTAGGGCTACTTTATAATTGTACCTTTGCAGAGCCTGATCACAGTGTGTACCCAGAAGGGGTTAAAGGCTTTGCCTCCTGTTGAGGCCAGGTTTATTTTGTCGAAATGTAAGTAGCTCACATGAACACGATGTTCCTATATCTGTAAGTTTGATATTTCATAAGTACATTGTATACGGATTGTGATGTACACAACATTTCATATATTAAGTGTAAACTGAATAATCCAATAAAAGTCTATGGTTTATAAAAAAAAGAAGTTAAAAAAAAAAAAACCCAAGGCGCTGTGCCAACAGATTGGTGCTGTACAGAAGCAATCACAGAGGCTGTTTGAACAATTAGCCACTGCTGCAAAAGCAGCTAGGAAAACCCTGATTGAGGTTGTGGAGATGCTAGCACAGTGGTCACCTGCTAAAATTCCTGATGCTGGAGACAAGCGCTCAGCCATTCATGTGGGTCGCTTTCTTTCTAAGATGACTGCAGATGATGATCCAGAGGCCTTTCGTGCTAATAAAGTTGCTGTGATCTGTGCACATGGGGATACCCAGGAGTATCCTATAGCCACTGTTCACTTTAAAACTGACTTGGGTACAGTGACCCATCAGGTCGGACTTGTGCCCCACTTGGGGCACAAGGCCATCATTGGTAGGGATTTCCCTAAGTTTTGGGAACTGTGGGATCTTCCTGACTCGGTCACAGTAACTGACTCAGTGGCAGATCCAGAACTCTTGGCCAGCATCAACAATGTGGGTTCAAGAGACTCCTCTCAGGGTTCCCTGGGTTTTCCTTTCTCAGTTATGGTAGGAGAACTGGAGGAGCCTGAGGAAGTCCCCACAACCAGTGAAGGTGGACATCTGTCTGTTGACTCTGAGGCTACATTAGAGTTTGCTGACCTTAATGTGCACAAGGAAAACTTTGGTACCGAGCAGAGAACTGGAAAGACCTTTACAGAACATACCAGATTCCATACTAGAGTAACATTAAAATACATTACTAAAATGTAATTTTCATTTCATTCATATTTCAAAGCTAGCAACACTCAGAACTCAGATGTTTAGATGGGTACAGAAGGGCATTCATAGCATTTATGTTAGGCAAGGCTGGCATAGACTTTTCTCACCAATGTGCCCTCATTTATTAAAGGCTAAAATATTTGTTGATAAGCACTACGAAGTTCTTATCAACTGCAGTATGAAATAAATTATTGCCATTTTCTATGCAGTCTATGTTATTATTACACAATATTAGGCATTGTAGGGTAAATGAGGCTTATCGCTTACTGCATGCATTCAATGTGTGGTGATATTAATCATGTTAACAGTCTTACTGCAAATAGTTTTTGTTCTAGTAAGTGCCTGAAGCTTTTACATATATATCTGCCAATGTTTGTAATTATTTTTTTCATATAAATCATACTGTAGTTTCAGCTTATTGGTAAAGAAGCTGGAATATCTGTTTGGGAAAGTTGTAGTTAATTTATTTAGAAGGAAACTGACAATTTAAAATCTTATCTGTAGCACCTGGCTAAATGATCTGTACAGCTGAATCACATCATTTCATACTTTTTAAATCTGTGTCATTTAGGATCATAATATAACACAGTTACTGCCTTTGTAAGTTACATTGCTAAGGAAACAATATATCTGAGGTAAGCTGAAAGAGGTTTAGGGAAATGATATCCACAATCTTTAGATATCCGAGTCATATACCTGTGAAACATCTGGGAAAGCTTATAATAATTGTTTACACTTTGTGGATAGATTTGCATTGAAATATGGCTTGTAATTTTAAGTGCCCCTGTAGTGAAATCTACCTTCTCTGAAGTCCAGTGGCAGCACACAATTAAGATGCCATAAACTCCCACCAAGTGTATGAGCCCTGGAGAACTATATAAAAAAAAATATTCTATGGTTGAATGGAACCCCATACTTATCAGCAAAATTCAACCTCTATGTCCGACCCTTGCTGATGAAGATAGAGAGGGATCTTACTTCAGCACTTTAAGCAGCTACATGATGATAGTCTCCTATTTTCTACATGCAGCTTGAGTGACTCTTACTGGCCAATGAAGAGAGTCCTCCAGGAGCTCCAAGGGTGTCAATGTAGCAAATGTTCAGGCCCAGTTTGCAAACGTGATAGCTTACAAGAATATTTTCCACAAAACATTCCCCTTTCATTGGAACGTATGACTAACATGCACCAAAAGTAGAAGAAATATACTTGGATGACATTCACGTTCATGTTTTTCAATTAGTCACTGGCCAGAGGCTGGGATATGCAGCGCCCAGGGGAAGCTGCACTTTTTTATCATCTATTTTATTGCTGTATTGTGATAGTAAAGGTCCTGCACTGCACATTAACATTTACATTACACAAAATATTACCAATACTTTTAATGTAGGAGGTTGATAAACTAGGGAGTTGGAGAGTCATTGTAAGAATCAGTGATGGAAAAGGATCTGGGGGTGCTTTTAGCTCATGCAATAGCATGCAATGTCAGGCTATAGCTAACAAAGCTAGCAATGGACTCTCATGCAATAAAAAAGTCATACATTCAAGAGATAAATTGGTAATTCTACCCTTTTACAAGTCACTGGTTTGAGCTCATCTTGAATATGTAGTTCAGTTTTGGTCTATTTTATTTTTGTCTTAAAGTTTTACTTGCTGTGTGCAATGATGTTGGACAGAGTGGTTTCTTGCCTCCTTACCTCCTTTTTGGCAGTCCCCAGCCAGCACTGTCCACTTCTCCCTGCAACAGGTTCCTCCTTAGCAAGCCAGGTGCTAAGGGGGCACTCGTGCACGCACTCTCCCGAGCTGGACTGTTTGTGTCCATAGACACACACAGCTCTAATAAGCCATGCCACCACTTCCTCCTCACAGGAGTTTGACTGACAGCAGCAGGAGCCTATGGGAATGGGGGTACATGATTTTTAACTGAATTATACTGAAGATTACACTAATATGTAAATAATTAATATGTTATAGTTAGGTTGAAAGGTAGAGATATAGGAGTTATGCAAGCCCATCTTTTTTTTATCCACTGTACCTGTCTTTTCTGAATTTTTCCTTCATGACTGCAGCTTTGATGTTTGACAAATTACTCAAAAAATTACAATCCAGCTGAACTGAAATTTTAAATAATTTAGCTTGATACTTATACCCTCTTGGGTCTATAATATTGGCGGAATAGTTATTGGTATTTAATGTTTAGCATGTGTGCAGTAGCGTACGTATCACTTAAAGTAGAACAATGGCCTCCAATTGAAAAAATAAACGTAATTATAATTGCATCTGCACTTACAGCTTTCTCTTAGTCCCTCTGCAAACTCCCACAAACACCTGCTGATTCTGCCAGTGAGGTCCACCAAATGTAGTTTTCTGTGTTGGCATGGCAATGATACTACACTGTTCTTGTATTCAGAGTAGAGTTGCCACTCTGACGTAGACTGTGCTATTGTAATATGTTGGTAGCTTTGAGCTTAGAGTTCTTCGATTCGAACATCGGCTGTTCGCCAGTTTGCCGAACAGCAAACAATTTGGGGTGTTCGCGGCAAATTCGAAAGCCGTGGAACACCCTTTAAAAGTCTATGGGAGAAATCAAAAGTGCTAATTTTAAAGGCTTATATGCATGGTATTGTCATAAAAAGTGTTTGGGGACCTGGGCCCTGCCCCGGGGGACATGGTTCAATGCAAAAAAAAGTTTTAAAAACGTCCATTTTTTCGGGAACAATGATTTTATTAATGCCTAAAGTGAAACAATAAAAGTGTAATATTCCTTTAAATTTCGTACGGGGGGGGGGTGTCTATAGTATGCCTGTAAAGGGGCACATGTTTCCCATGTTTAGAACAGTCTGACAGCAAAATGACATTTCAAAGGAAAAAAAGTCATTTAAAACTACTCGTGGCTATTAATGAATTGCTGGTCCGACAATACACATAAAAGTTAATTGATAAAAACAGCATGGGAATTCCCCACAGGGGAACCCCGAACCAAAATTTTTAAAAAAATGATGTGGGGTCCCCCTGAATTCCATACCAGGCCCTTCAGGTCTGGCATGGATATTAAGGGGAACCCCGGCCAAATTTTTTTTTTTAAATGGTGTGGGGTCCCCCCAAAAATCCATACCAGACCCTTATCCGAGCACGCAATCTAGCAGGCCGCAGGAAAAGAGGGGGGATGAGAGAGCGCCCCCCCTCCTGAACTATACCAGGCCACATGCCCTCAACATTGGGAGGGTGCTTTGGGATAGCCCCCTAAAGCACCTTGTCCCCATGTTGATGGGGACAAGAATCTCATCGCCACAACCCTTGCCCGGTGGTTGTGGGGGTCTGTGAGCGGGGGGCTTATCGGAATCTGGAAGCCCCCTTTAACAAGGGGACCCCCAGATTCCGGCCCTCCCCCTGTGTGAAATGGTAAGGGGGTCCCTACCATTTCACAAAAAAAGTGTCAAAAACGTTAAAAATGACAAGAGACAGTTTTTGACAATTCCTTTAAATGCTTCTTCTTTCTTCTATCTTCTATCTTCCTTCGGTTTCTTGCTCCATCTTCTTCTTCTTCTGGTTCTTCTGATTCTTTTGGTTCTTCTGGTTCTTCCTCCTGTGTTTTCGTCCGGCATCTTCCTCCGCAGCGGGAGCCTCCCATCATAGATGCAGAGCTGCCCGAGAAGAAGAACTGAAGAAGACGCCGCGGAGAACACCGGAGGAAGAACCAGAAGAACCAGAAGAAGATGGAGGAAGAAACCGAAGGAAGATAGAAGATAGGAGATAGAAGATAGAAGATAGAAGAAAGAAGAGGCATTTAAATAAAGGAATTGTCAAAAACTGTCTCTTGTCATTTTTAACATTTTTGACACTTTTTTGTGAAATGGTAGGGGTACTTTTGTACCCCCTTACCATTTTACACAGAGGGAGGCCCGGGATCTGGGGTTCCCCTTGTTAAAGGGGGCTTCTAGATTCCGATAAGCCCCCCGCCCGCAGACTCCCACAACCACCGGGCTACCCCAAAGCACCCTCCCAATGTTGAGGGCATGTGGCCTGGTACGGTTCAGGGGGGGGCTGCTCTCTCGTCCCCCCCTCTTTTCCTGCGGCCTGACAGGTTGCGTGCTCGGATAAGGGTCTGGTATGGATTTTTGGGGGGACCCCACACCATTTTTTTTTATTTTGGCACAGGGTTCCCCTTAAATTCCATACCAGACCTGAAGGGTCTGGTATAGATTTTGAGGGGGACCCCACACCATTTTTTTAAAAAAATTTGGCCAGGGTTCCCCTTAATATCCATGCCAGACCTGAAGGGCCTGGTATGGAATTCAGGGGGACCCCCACGCTGTTTTTATCAATTAACTTTTATGTTTATTGTCGGACCGGGAATTCATTATTAGCCGCGAGTAGTTTTAAATGACTTTTTTTCCTTTGAAATGTCATTTTGCTGTCAGACTGTTCTAAACACGGGAAACATGCCCCCCTTTACAGGCATACTATAGACACCCCCCAGGTACGAAATTTAAAGGAATATTACACTTTTATTGTTTCACTTTAAGCATTATTAAAATCACTGCTCCCGAAAAAAGGCCGTTTTTAAAACTTTTTTTTTGCATTGATCCATGTCCCCTGGGGCAGGACCCAGGTCCCCAAACACTTTTTATGACAATAACTTGCATATAAGCCTTTAAAATTAGCACTTTTGGTTATTCATGTTCGTGTCCCATAGACTTTAATGGTGTTCGCGTGTTCGAACAAATTTTTTGCCTATTCGCATGTTCTGGTGCGAACCGAACAGGGTGGTGTTCAGTTCATTTCTAATGTACACATACAGTACAAGATTGACCAGGCCAGATTTCAGTTGACAATGGTTGAGTTGACAAAGGGGACTTGTTGATGTTAATATGCAAGAATACAGATTAGGGATGTAGGCATTCCAGGACAAGTCCATTCTACACATCAAAAGGGTGTTAAGATGGAGCAGGCCACGTTGGTGTCTGTTAATCTAATTACATAATATCAAAGGGGACTTGTTGATCAAAGGGGAAGTGGCCAAACAAGATTTACTCCACATATCAAAGGGGACAGATAGTGACTCTGGCCTATGTTGAATATAACCTGGCATTCAATCTATTCAGTCTGTGTGATTATGAAGGCACAGGTCTAGGAAACATGGAACTCTGAAGGCTAGTATTCGTTTACTCTATTGGATTTTGTCATCTGTTGCAAGACTTTGTTCTGTGTTGTAAGTCAATAGAGTGCATCTCTCTGGAAGAATTGGGTTGCTGCGGAAGATTGTAATAACTACTAATTAATTATCTACCCACTACACTATATCACTACATGTGCCTCTTTGCACTACAGTGGGTTGAAAAAATGTTCCAGGAGAAGTGGCTGTCAGTATTGTCACTACTGATTCACAAGTCTGTAGCTTGTCAATCAGCAGTTAGCCACATATAGCCCTGCCCACGGCTTTCTGGATTGAAAGCACTGTCTCTGTTGTTGGAACCCTCCCACTGCGAGCTGCAGTGTCTGGGAGGGGGAGCAAGTAAAACATAAAATGGTGTGTTTGGCTTAGTTTTGTTGAAAAAAGGATTTTTTTGTTTACTTTATGAGACTTTTGTATCATATTGTAACTGGAGCTGATACTTATTTAGACTGCCATAAAGAAGCCTTTACTTAAATTGTTTCATGTATAAAGTTATTACAATGTACTAATTTCAACACTGCAAGAAATGCAATAGGAAATGTAAGAGCACAATCAGGGCAGTTAAAATAGTCCACGAGAGATACATAGTGGAGGAGAGGAAAAAAATCCCCCCAAAATTCTTAAATACATTAAGAGTAAGAAAGCGAAGTCAGAGCATATTAACCCCATAAAGGATGATCAGGGGGCATTGGTAACCACTGACAAGGAGAAGGCAACTGTACTAAATGAACAGTATTAATTCTTCTTAGTTTTTACAAAGGAAAAAGAGGGGTATAGTAATAAAGAATGTATTGTTAATAACACATCACTGAATGTACCTCTGTGGCTAACAAAAGTCTGTGTCTGAAAAAGAATTGAAAAACTAAGAACTTAGTCAGGTGATAGCCAGATTATTTCTACTTTTTATGGGCAGGTTAGTGACCGAAATGGTACCAGCGATTTGGCTACAAGCTAGTGTGGTACCAATATTTAGGAAAGGGCAGAGATATATATCTGGAAACTACAGGCCAGTCAATCTAACATCAAAAGTATGCAAACTATTGGAGGGGATGATAAAGGGACTATATCCAAGAATGTACTGATGAAAACCGCATCATTAGTAGTAATCAGCATGGATTTATGAAAGATCCTTCTTAACAGACTGTTGGAAGACAACATTTTTTTTTGTTTTGATATCAAAGGTTTCTGCATAGTTGAAACCTGATTACACCTGGCATGGAATGCCAGTTCACCCAGCAGAGTGTTGATAATAAAGGAGTCATGAATGGGAATTCATATCCTAGCAGGATGTTCTGGAGGGCCTCCTGAGGTATAGGAGTAGAGAAGCACCAGCTAAGACCTCCTTTACAGAACAGCTGTCACTGAAAGATGACCCGGGTCAAATAGTGGTGATTCATGTATGAATGCTGCCCCTAGTGGACACTACAGCATGCTTCCTGGAGGATGGACAGATATTAGGAAGGACTGCCTCTTAAATATTCTTTTTGGATACTGATGGCTAGATAGGCTGGCAGTGGATGGTGTCTGAGTGGGCTTTAAAAATAGTGGCCAGATGGGGCTACTTTCTCTTTTTGCCTCATGGCTCTCTTGCCATCGAGCACAGCTGAAGATACTGACCAAAGAGGGCGACCTTACGTAAAGTATCATTGATGTTCTTTTGTTTCATATGCTCTGTAATATTTTCTATTAGTGTGTGCATGCCTATTTTCTTGGGAAAGAAATAAGACCCTTGTTTATTTAAGCAGTGTGTTTATTTTTATTAGCTAACATTATTATTGTACAATCACCATTAACTTTATTAGAGCTAGATTGGCTAATTATAAGAATAGACAAGTTAATACATATTTATAATAAATAGTGGGAAAACCATAACCACCCAATATTTTTTTCACAGACCAATCTGTTAACAGTCTATGATGAAGCAAGCTGCCATCTAGACAAAGGAAGGCCTGTGGATGTGGTGTATCTGGATTTTACAAAAGCATTTGATACAGTTCCCCATAAACGCTTAATTTACAAATTGAGATCTGTTTGCATGGACCATACGATATGTACCTGGTTAGAAAACTGGTTACAGGGGTGCAATCAAAGGGTGGTGATAAATAGTGTGCACCTAGAATGGTCTGGAGTGATAAGTGTGGTGCCCCAAGGATCTGTCCTGGGACCAATTCTGTTTAATTCATTCATTCATTCGTTCACTGATGATATAAAGCTAAGCAGGGCAATAACTTCACAGCATGATACAGCAACTTTACAAGAAGACCTCAAAAATATAAATGCAAGTTACTTGCAAGGGGGGGGGGCTCTGGGGGAATCCAAGATGGAACAAGATCCGGGGGTCCTAGTAGATCACATGCTCAGCAATGGCATGCAATGTGACTAAATTACTCTTGGTATTAAGTTATGTATTAGGATAGATAGATAGATAGATAGATAGATAGATAGATAGATAGATAGATAGATAGATAGATAGATAGACAGACAGACAGACAGACAGATAGATAGATGACAATGCCAAAATGCAGCAAGCAAGTCAAGCAAAATATTAGCATACATTATACTGCCTTATTAAATATAGAGATGTGACTAAATTACTCTTACTCTTGCTATTAAGTTATGTATTAGGGTAGATAGATAGATAGATAGATAGATAGATAGATAGATAGATAGATAGATAGATAGATAGATAGATAGATAGATAGATAGATAGATAGATAGATAGATAGATAGATAGATAGATAAATAGATAGCAATAACAAAATGCAGCAAGCAAATCAAGCAAAATATTAGCATGTATTAAAAAAAGGAATTTACTCAAGAGACAAAACTATAATTCTAGCACTGTACAAAACTCTGGTGGGGCTGCATCTTGAGTATGCCTTCCAGTTCTGGTAACCAGTCCTCAGGAAGAATATGCTGGAACTGGAGAGAATTCAGAGAAGGGCAACAAAACTAAAAAGGGGACTGGAGGACCTCAGTTATGAGGAACAAGGACAAGCATTAAACTTATTCTCCCTGGAGAAGAGACGCTTGAGAGGTGATATGATAGCGACATACAAATACCTCAGGGGTAATTCTAGCAAAGGAAAATCTATTTAGTTTCAGGAAGCTTAAGAAGAGCTGTGACCACTCAATTAAATTGGAGGAAAAGTGGTTTAACCTTAAACTGCATAAAGGGTTCTTTACTGTCAGAGCGGTAATGATGTGAAACTTCCTTTAACAATCGGTGGTGTCAGCAGGAAGTGCCAATAGTTTCAAAATGCTCTTAGATTGGAATCTTAGTGAATGCATTATACAGGGATATGGGAAATGGTATTAACATAAACACACACAAATACATGCACGCATATCCACAGGCTGAATTGGATGGACTGGTGTCTTTATTCAACCTTACCAACTTTTGTATCTAACTAAGTCATGAAGCTACATATCCTTAGGTATTTTCTCTAGCCTGATTTTTCCTTTTGTCATGTTGTGTAATGAGCTGAACTATCCAAGATGCTAGAGGCAGGCAGTCTATACTGATAATGTGATTACTTACTGCAGTCAGTTACTCAGATTTAGATGTACACAGGCCATTATTTTTATTTTTTTTAAAGAGATGAATAGACTGAATTGTTACTCAAACAAATAATATTTATAAAGCTGATTTTATATTAATAAGGGATTAGACTTAATACCCTATTTTATGAATTAGCACCAAAAGCAGAAGTGCAGAGAATACAATATATTTTAGTACATTTTGAGTTCAACTCTAAATAAAAAATAAACCAGTTTTCACCAGTTCAGTAAAGTGTTACTACTGTAAGTTTACTCTATGTTGGCTTTTACGGGTCACAGAGTACTGCTGTTCTTATTAATTAAAGAACTTTTGGAAAAGAACATACAAACTGTAGCAAAAACAGACATGTTCATTTCAGATTCAAATCATAAATGATTTCATTTTCCCACACACACCATAAAATTACAACTGGTATCTAATAAGATCTTATGGGCAACCGGGGCCATGTGTTTTCCCCACTTTCTTTAAAACAGCTTGGTGGTATTCAGCAGGCACAAACTTTGCTATATTTACAGCACTTTTAATACGATTATTTTAAAAAATTGATGCTAATATATGCTACAGGTGGCCTTACTCAGTACGGCAATGCAAAGTGCAATGACAATATTTTAACCACTTGACAACTGGGCACTTAAACCCCCTTCCTAACCAGACCAATTTTCAGCTTTCGGTGCTCTCACATTTTGAATGACAATTACTCAGTCATGTACCCATATGAAATTTTTGTCCTTTTTTCACACAAATAGAGCTTTCTTTTGGTGGTATTTAATCACCATTGGGTTTTTTATTTTTTGCTCTATAAAAGAAAAAAGACTGAAAATTCGGTAAAAAAATGAAATTTTCTTTATTTCTGTTATAAAATTTAGCAAATTAGTAATTTTTCTTCGTAAATTTTGGCCACAATTTATACTGCTACATATCTTTGGTAAAAATAAGTGCAAATCAGTGTATATTATTTGGTCTTTGTGAAAGTTATAGAGTCCAAAAGCTATGGTGCCAATATTTGAAAATTGATCACACCTGAAGTACTGACGGCCTATCTATATTCTTGAGACCCTAACATGCCAGAAAAGTACAAATACCCCCCAAATGACCCCTTTTTGGAAAGAAGACATTCCAAGGTATTTAGAAAGATGCATGATGAGTTTTTTGAAGTTGTCATTTTTTCCCACAATTCTTTGCAAAATCAAGGTTTTTTTTTTTTTCCACAAAAATGTCATATTAGCAGGTTATTTCTCACACACCGCATATGCATACCACAAATTACACCCCAAAACACATTCTGCTATTACTCCCGAGTATGGCAATACCACATGTGTGAGACGTTTACACAGCGTGGCCACATTTTGAGGCCTAACATGCAGGGAGCACCTCCAGGCGTTCTGGAGCACCCAGGCAAATTCTGACATTTCTCTCCTACATGTAAAAATCATTATTTATTTGCTAGAAAATTACATAGAACCCCAAAACATTATATATGTTTTTTTTAGCAAAGACCCTAGAGAATACAATGGCGGTTGTTGCAACTTTTTATCTCGCACGGTATTTGTGCAGCAATTTTTTGAACGCTTTTTTTGGGAAAAAAACAGTTTTGTGCTTTAAAAAAAAAAGGCCCAATGTTTTTGTATAATGTGAAAGATGACACCGAGTAAATAGATATCTAACATATCACCCTTCAAAATTGCACGCGCTCGTGGAATGGCGCCAAACTTCGCTAGTTAAAAATCCCCATAGGCGATGCTTTAAAATTTTTTACTGGTTACATATTTTGAGTTACAGAGGAGGTCTAGGACCAAAATTATTGCTCTCGCTCTAATGTTCGCACCGATACCTCACATGTGTGGTTTGAACACCGTTTTCATATGTGGGCGGGACTTATGTGTGCGTTCGCTTCTACATGCGAGCACACGGACAGGGGCGCTTTAAAAAATGTTTTTCTTTTTATTGTTCATTTTACTTTATTTATTTTAGTTTGACACTTTTTTCTAATCACTTTTATTCCTATTACAAGGAATGTAAACATTGTAATAGGAATATGGCATGACAGGTCCTCTTTACAGTAAGATATGGGGTCAGTAAGATCCCACATCTCACCTTTAGGCTGGGAAGCCTGAGATAAAAAAAATAAAAAAAACGATCCTGGCTTCGATCGTAGCGGTGAGTCGGTAGAAGCACCGGAGGGCGGCGGGAAGGGGGGGTGTCCTCTCTCGCCTCCCATAAGAATGATCAATCAGTGGAACAGCCGCTATGATCATTCTTATGGTGTAGGGAATCGCCTGCTTTTTTAACACAAAGTTGTCCATTTATACAATATTTCTAACACATAGCATGTACATAACAAAAATGACAACCCAAAATAGATTCTCCTATTCCTCCTGAGTACGGCGATATCACATGTGTGAGACTTCCACAGCCTGGCCACATACAGAGGCCGAGTACAGCCGAGCATGGCTGGGTATGGCTGCGCATGGCTGGGTATGGCTGCGCATGGCTGGGTATGGCTGCGCATGACTGGATATGGCTGCGCATTGCAGAGAGTGACTGGGTATGACTGGGTATTGCAGAGTAGTGCAGGGTATTGCAGAGTATTGTAGGGTGTTGCGGAGTATTGCGGGGTGTTGCAGAGTATTGCGGGGTGTTGCAGAGTATTGCAGGGTGTTGCAGAGTATTGCGGGGTAGTGCAGAGTATTGCAGAGTATTGCGGGGTATTGCAGAGTATTGTGGGGTGTTGCAGATGCAGCCCACAATGCTGCTACCATCCGATCCCTCCTCCGCTCCTCCCCCTCTGTACCGATCGGTACACAGAGGGGAGGGAGGAACCGGCATCATGACATGACGTCAGTTTGTTTACATGTGATCGCTCCATCATTTGACGGAGCGATCACATGGTAAACGACCGCGATCAGCGGCAGTTCACCGTGATCCGTGATGCAGAGGACCCGGCGGTCACGGAAGTTCTCGGGTGCGCGCACCAGGGGGCGCACTAGAGCAGGATTCTTGGAGGACGTCCATGGACGCCCACCCAGGATAAGCCGACCACGCTGTAGCCGTCTTTCGGCTATGGCCCGGTCGGCATGTGGTTAAAGTGCATTATCCCCTGGCAAACCATGGTCAATGTGATCTTAGTTTTTTTTTTTTTTTTACAAGAAACAATGTGATCTTAGTTTAGTGTAATCAGAGTAGTACATTCCTGTGGGTTGCTGCGCATTCCAAATTCTTTGCACATTATACTGCCTTATTAAATATAGAGATGTGACTAAATTACTCTTGGTATTAAGTTATGTATTAGGGTAGATAGATAGATAGATAGATACTGTTCGGTTCCCAGCAGAACATGCGAATAGGCAAAAATTCGGCAGAACACATGAGCACCATTAAAGTCTATGGGACACGAACAGGAATAATCAAAAATGCTAATTTTAAAGGCTTATATGCACGTTATTGTCATAAAAAGTGTTTGGGGACCCGGTTCTGCCCCAGGGGGCATGTATCAATGCAAATTTTTTTTAAACGGCCGTTTTTTCGAGAGCAGTGATTTTTTTAACGCTTAAAGTGAAACAATAACAATTAAATATTCCTTTAACCTCCCTGGCGGCATGATTATTTTAGGTGCTGAAAGCGGTACCATTATTTTTGCATGGAAATGTGGCGTTTTATATGGTAGGCCTGTAATTCTTAGGAATAACTCACTGAAATCTGTCCAAACAAGAGTCTAGTAGACATCCTGGGTATGATAAAGTTTGAAACACAAAATCATAAATTATAATAAAATAAATAACTATAAATAATAACAAATAATAATATAATAGTAATAATACTTTTTATTCAATACATTTTAGTAAATAATATAAATCAAAAACACTGACATTTTTTTTGGCCAAACAAGAGTGCAATATTAGGTAGAATGTGGTCCATAAAGTGTCAACCTGTCAGGCATTCCGGGTTCACAACGCCAGCAGCACGACGTCCAGATCTATTTACAGTGGTTGGTGTTTGGTGCTTGAGAAATATAAGTTCGGCAACTTTCCAAACGAAGTCTGCATGAATCACAGGCCTGTCACTCTTTTTTTTTAGAAGAATGAAAGCATTCCACAGGCACTGTTCAAGAAGATGCCTGAAGATTTTTTTATAATTTTTTTTTTTGCTTTCTCATAGCAGGATAAAAAGTCATGGCCTGGTCAGCTCTGTCAACACCTCCCATGGTGTTGTTGTAGTCCATTATGACTTGAGGTTTCATTAGGTCTTTTCCACCTTTTGTATGTACCATGAGAGTAGAGGTGTTGTGAATGGTACTCATTAGGCACACATCTTTTTTATTGCGCCATTTTAGTGCCATCATTTTGCCTTTTTGCCAGGCAACTATTTCTCCTGCCTTGAGCTTTTTATTGCCAAAGGTTGGCGGCATGTCACAATTAGACATAACATTAATATACATGGCATACACGTAGGCAATAGAACCCACAAATACACAGTCTATGCTGACAATATGCTATTCTTTATTCAGCAACCACGGATCTCACTACCTAATTTAATGTCTGCATTCTCCACCTTCCAAATGATATCCAACTTCAAAATAAATCTCTCTAAATCTGAAATTCTAAACATTAACCGCTCTCTCTTTGAAACCCCTCTTTCCCTTTAGATGGGAACAAAAACATATGAAATACCTGGGTATTTATCTCACTCCTAACCCCTATTCCCTTTTTTAAACATAATTACATTCCCCTACTAAACAGTATCAGAGAAGACCTACGAAAATGGGCTAGCCTATCTCATTCTTGGTTAGGGACAGTAAACATTATTAAAATGAACATACTGCCTCGCATCCTCTTTATTTTTCAAATGATACCACTGGGTGTGCCTGTGGGGTTCTTCACCATTTTGCAAACCATGATCTCCTGCTTTGTTTGGAAGAACAGCCACCCCAGGATATCTAGAGAGATATTATTTTTCTCCAAGTGCTCTGGGGGACTGGCACTCCCAAATTTTAAGACTTACTATCATGCTGTTTTATTGTCCAGATTAGCAGACTGGAAATATGCAATTAACTTGAAACTATGGGTACAACTGGAGCACTCTTTGAGTGGCATAGATCTCTTGGTTGCCCCCTGGATACCCCGCTCCTGTAGGAACCTTACCCAAACTACCTCAGCACTCACCCCATCCTCACTGGATATATGGGACACCCTACATAAAAAATTCTCCTGGGAATATGACTCCCCTTTGATGCCTCTCCCCAACCACAACTACTTTTTACCAGGCTTATTGGACCCAGGATTTAAATCCTGGGCTTCAGAAGAGCCTCTCTGTCACGTACCTGGTAGGTTGTGAGCCTGAAGTGCAGGAAAGACCTCCCTTACAGCTCCCACTCCCGTTCCCCTGGAATGGAGACAGAGGACCAGTAGTGAAGAGTGGTATGGGTGCCTGGCAGGATCAACAGTTGCTGAAAGTCCAGTAGTGGTGGCACCCTCTGGAGTCAGTAGCCTGAGGAGTAGACTGAGGACAGAGACTGTAATGCAGGACTGGAACCAGGAACAACAGCAGGTAATAGCAGACTGGAAGCTGGACTGGAACAACAGCAGAAGATAGCCTGGAACACTGGACTGGAACCAGGAACAACAGTAGGTAATAGACTGGAACGCTGGACTGGAACACAGCAGAAGGTAGCCTGGAACGCTGGGCTGGAACACAGCAGAAGGTAGCCTGGAACGCTGGACTGGAACCAGGAACAACAGCAGGTAGTAGACTGGAACGCTGGACTGGAACACAGCAGAAGATAGCCTGGAACGCTGGGCTGGAACACAGCAGAAGGTAGCCTGGAACGCTGGACTGGAACCAGGAACAACAGCAGGTAATAGCAGACTGGAAGCTGGACTGGAACCAGGAACAACAGCAGGTAATAGCAGACTGATGAAACACAGCGGAGGGTCAACAAGCCAGTGGTCAGTAACGTTCGGACAGCAGAGGTACCAGGGGTAATGCAGAGGGATGGTCAGGCAAGCCAAGAGAGTCTGGTGCAGGCAGATAGCAGGATCATCAAACAGGAAGCCGGGTCAGATAACAGGAAACACAGATCAGATCAGGTAACACTCACAGAATGCTGTAGAGCAGACAGCAGGGATGAAGTGTGACAGGCAGGTTTAAATAGCCCGCCTGACACCAGCGGGAGTGCGCGCGCGCGTGCCCGTGCGTGACCGCACCCATGAACGCGCGCGCATGCGCAATGGGACCCGTGGCCGGGTTCCCCTGCGCCTGGGACGCCGGTTACTGGCAGGATCTTCGTGACACTCTCTTACTACACCATGTTCTCCGTGCCAACGCACTCAAGCCACTATCTGAGATCCTTGGCTCTAAACCTATCACGTTTCTGGATAAGTGGAGATTGCACCAACTACAATGCTTCCTGCGTTCCTTTCCTCATCTGCTAAGAGGTCTGCAAGACTTAAATAGCATTGAAGAAATATTCCATCCGAAGGTCCCCCGTCTACACAGTATTTTATTATTCTACAAAGCTCTTATCGAACTTCAAAACCCTTCCCACCCGCCCTTCCTGGCTAAATGGGAAAAGGACCTGGATTCCCCTCTCACAAGCAACCAAAAAGATAAAGTCCTACAACTAGCTCACGTCTCCTCCCTTGCTTCAAAAATGGCAGAAGTCAATTATAAATTACTCACCAGGTGGAACTACACCCCAGCCAAACTACATCAAATGTTCCCCGCCAGTTCCCCATTGTGCTGGAGGAAATGTGGGAACAAAGCTACTCATGCACATTTTTGGTGGACTTGCACCCTTCTGGGCTAACATTCTCAATTTGATACTACAGATCTCAGACGTTATCCTACAAAATGACCCATGGACTATCCTTTTTCATGCCACTAAAGATCCCATAGGTTCTTACAAGCGCTCACTCATCCCTCACCTGTTGAACACGGCCAAAGCCCTAATTCCCACTCTCTGGGGTCAACCAACAACCCCGTCTATAAAAACTTGGCTACAAAAGGTTTCCGAAGTTCATCTCATGGAAGACATTACCCATAACATCAAAGGTACCTCTAAGAGACTTCGTTAATTTGGGCACCCTGGATAAAATTTAAGTCCACTTCCTCTTATAAGGAAATTATAACGCAAACTCCATAAAATTGCTACTCAAGCATTGTCTACTGAATTCTTCATCTAATAGATAAATCTCTTACTGTGTATGGTCTACTTTCCTCCCACGTGACCCAAAAGATACAATCATAGCTATTCTTAAACACGAAGACATGCATGCCAACAACCCCTCCTACCCTATTCTATTCCCCTTCTATATTCTCTCCTCCCCCACCCACTTTCCGTTTCCACACCCAATCCCTGCTTACCCCCTTCCCTGTTCTATTTCTCTCGCTATTCTCCTTAATTAGAGTTATTTATTTTTATGATTTGATCCAAATGCTCACATAGATGGAAGCCTCTGTTTGGCTAGTTGCTATATTTGTTTGTATTCCCCCCTTCGTATTCTCAGGGGCAATTGTTTGTTTCCAGACAACTGATGTGATTATGTGTGCATTGGGACCTGTGTCATTTTTCTTTAAGACTGTATAATACCTGACATATGTATATCCTTTTCTCAATTTTACTTTAATAAACATTTATTAAACAAAAAGAACAGTACCACAGCAAAATGACATTTCTAAAGCAAAAATTGTCACTTAAAACTGATCGCGGTTGTGATGAATTGTCGCGTCTTGGCAATATAGATAAAACTCATTGAAAAAAAGAGCATAGGATCCCCCCAGTACATTACCAGACCCTTTGGGTCTGGTATCAATATTAAGGGAAACCCTGAACCATAATTTTAAAAAAAATTGCATGGGGGTCCCCCTAAAATCCATACCAGGCCCTTTGGGTCTGATATGGAAATTAAGGGGAACCCTGCACCAAATTAAAATAAAAATGGCGTAGGGGTCCCCCCCAAAATCCATACCAGACCCTTCAGGTCTGGTATGGATTTTAAGGAGAACCCTGCGCCAAAATAAAAAAAAAATGGTGTAGGGGATATTGGAAAGATATCCTTTCACTTACTATTGAATATTAAGTGACTTTTTAAAAAAAAATATTTTTAGGGAGAGCTTGGATTATTTAGAATTAGCAAACCGTTTTATTAAATGTGGGAGAATTTTGTGGGGTAAAGGTGCAGCACAAAGGGAGTCTTCTGTGTGACATTAGGAAGTTGTAATATATTAGGGGGACAGTAAAGCAGCCCATAGATGACTAAAGTTATCTGAGTTATCAGATTTCTTCATCGACAAAATCGACAACATTCGGAAAGCAATTCATCAGAAAATAACAACCAACCTCACCCAACCAATGCAAAAAGAGGATATCGACACGAACATCACTCAACCACCGAAGTTCTTTTTGTCCCCAATCACTACGGACACGACTAAAAACATCATCGGAAGCCTTCGCGACAGCACATCGCCGAACGACATCATCCCCACCAAATTGTTCAAAGAATGTTCCGACATCCTGGCCCCCACCCTAACACATCTCATAAATCAATCATTCAAAGAAGGGACTGTGCCAACCTCCCTCAAGCAAGGCATCGTCAAACCCCTGCTAAAGAAACCTAATCTCGACCCTAAAGACCCTAACTGCCGCAGACCAATAACAAGCCTCAACACCATCTCCAAGATTATAGAGAAAGCAGTAGTACAGCAGCTACAATACCACCTGGAGACACACCACCTCCTGGACCCTCTGCAATCAGGCTTCCGCCCAGGCCATGGCACAGAAACAGCACTTGTCAAAATATGGGACGACGCCCTCGAAGCAGCAGATGACGGAGAACCGAGTCTCCTGGTACTGTTAGACCTCAGCGCAGCATTCGATACAGTGGACCACAATACTTTACTTGTCCGCCTCTCAGAAGTTGCAGGAGCCACAGATTCTGCCCTAAAATGGTTTACATCCTTCTTAGAGAATCGCTCTCAGACAGTGAAACTAGGAACATTCACCTCGGAATCTCGGGCAGTCTCCTGTGGAGTCCCTCAGGGCTCACCCTTGTCACCAGTGCTATTTAACATCTACATCCGCCCGCTTCTCAATATCATCAGAAAAACCGACCTCTGCTTCCACTCATACGCAGACGACACCCAACTCTACCTTCGCATCAACGGACAAAAAGATCATCATCAGCAACTACAGAAATGCCTCACTTTAATCAATGACTGGATGACCACTAGCTCCCTCAAACTCAACGGATCAAAAACAGAACTTCTTCTCCTGCAAGCCAACAAAAATTCCAAAATTAAGACTCCGTGGACACCACCCTCCATCCTCGGACAGACCATCTCCCCCAGCACCAAAGTCAAGAGTCTCGGAGTCATCTTTGACTCAGGAATGACAATGGATGCACAAATAAGATCGGTGGTGAGCGGATCCCACCACCTCCTCCGCCTGCTTCGCAGACATCCCCTTCATCCCAGAAGAGGACAAAGCGGCAGTTGTGGGAACAATCATCAATTCCCGACTCGACTACGCAAATTCCCTCTACGTAGGTCTACCCCAATATCAGCTTGCACGCTTGCAACTCATCCAGTACACGGCGGCAAGACTGTTAACAGGAAAAAAGCCCTGGGAATCCATCTCCCCATCCCTAAAAAGCCTACATTGGCTAACTGTGAAGAATCAGATCACATTCAAGACCCTCTGCCTCACCCATAAATGCATACAAGGAAACGCTACGCAATATCTCCGGGAAAAAATAAAACACTACACACCGAATCGCAGTCTTCGATCAGCTAACCAAAACCTCCTCATCATTCCCAAATACCACTACAAAGCAAAGGGAGAACGTAGATTTGCAGTCCAAGGACCTCGACTATGGAATGCTCTCCCAACCAACCTCCGCATGGAAGAAAACCACCAGGCCTTCAGGAAAAAACTAAAGACCTTCCTTTTCTAGAAGCTGGCTACAGAGAATACATCTAGCGCCTTGAGGCGATTCAGTTCGCAATTGCAGCGCTTTACAAATCATTAATTCATTCATTCATTCATTCATTCATTCAAAGTTTCTCTCCTTCTCTTCTGTCAAAGAAAATTGCTCGATTCCCTCATCAACACTCACTGTGAATGCCTTCCGAAGCAATATTGTGTTCTGCCGGTGGGGGAACGGGGGCATGGGAAACCTTCCAGGGAGGAAAAACACAATCATTATCTGCTAGCAGTAATCAAATGTAGAAAGTTGGACAGGCTGATGGATCGACTTGGGTACAATCAGCCTGCCCATACATGGTTCGAATCTCGACCAGTCCTTGCTGAACTGGCCAAATTTGGATTCATGTATGGCCGGCTTAACAGATCATCTTCAGATCTGGGAGCACCAAGAAGGAGAAGGAATGTCAAAAAGCCAGGTGAATGTTGCAGAAAATACCTGGCAGTAAACCCCACAGCTAAGCAGACTATATTTCCATATTAACCACTTCAGCCCTGGAAGATTTGGCTGCTCAATGACCAGGCCATTTTTTGCGATATGGCACTGCGTCACTTTAACTGACAACTGCGCGGTCGTGCGACGCTGTACCCAAACAAAATTGACGTCTTTTTTTTCACAAATACAGTTTTCTTTTGGTGGTATTTGATCACCTCTGCGTTTTTTTTTTGCGCTATAAACAAAAGAAGAGCTACAATTTTGAAAAAAACACAATATCTTTTACTTTTTGCTATAAATATCCCACATTTTTTTTCAAAAAAACAATTTTTTTCCTCAGTTTAGGCCGATATGTATTCTACATATTTTTGGTAAAAAAATTGCAATAAGTGTATAACGATTTATTTGCGCAAAAGTTATAGCGTCTACAAAATAGGGGATAGATTTATGGCATTTTTTTTTTTTTTTTACTAGTAATGGCGGCGATCTGCGATTTTTATCAGGACTGCGATATTGCGGCAGAAAATTGGACACTTTTGACACATTTTTGAGACCATTGACAATTATACAGCGATCAGTGCTATAAAAATGCACTGATTACTCTATAAATGTCACTGGCAGGTAAGGGGTTAACACTAGAGGGCGATCAAGGGGTTAACTGTGTTCCCTAGTGTGTGTTCTAACTGTGGGGGATGGGACTGTCTAGGAGGAGAGAGAGATCGGTGTTTATACTTAGTATGAACACACGATCTGTCTCTATTCCCCTGAAAGAACCAGGATTTGTGTGTTTACACACACAGATCCCGATTCTTGCTCTGTCACGAGCAGTCACGGGTGCCCGGCGGTCATCGCTCTCACTGGGCACTGACATCGGTTCCGGGCACACGTGCCCCTAGTGGCAAAAAGGTGAAATGACGTAGGGTAACGTCGATTTGCTCAGCCAAGCCAACCTGCTGCTGTAAAACTGCGGCGGCTGATCCGGAAGTGGTTAATAAGCTGCATTATCACTGTTTGTTTTACAGTTAATTGTATGGGCTTAAATGCCTAATGGAAAGCATTATTATATTAAGGAGATTATATTTAGTCAACCACATAAGGGCCCATTGTATCTCTATGGCATTGATTTATATGGCTAAAAGTATATCCTCAAAGCTTAGGTACAGGTTTGTTTGTTTTGGATAGAGTGGGGAAGAGTTTAAAACTATGTCAGGTTTTTATATTGGTTTGTGAGCTCGATTGTAGAGATCAGCTCTCACTTTCTGTCCTTGTGATACCTGAACAAGAAACATAGGGTGCGTTTGCCATTGGGACAGGAAGGCATTGACAGTAATTATTAATGTACAGGATTTATATAGCACCAACAGTTTACACGGTGTTTGCAATATAAAGAGGGACAGTTCAATCACAATACATTTCAATACAGAAGGAATGGGAGGGCCCTTCTCATGGAGCTTACAATCTAAAGGGAGGGGGAGGTGATACAAAAGGTAATAGCTGCAGGGAATGATCTGATGGAGCTAACTCAAGTACAGTTCTTAGAAGTAGGTGGGGTAAGCTAACCTGAACAGATGAGCTTTTAACTGCTTAATAGGGATGAGTTTCGAGTTCGAGTCAAACTCATGTTCGACTCGAACATCGGCTGTTCGCCAGTTCACCGGACAGTGAACAATTTGGGGTGTTCGCGGCAAATTCGAATGCCACGGAACACCCTTTAAAAGTCTATGGGAGAAATCAAAAGTGCTAATTGTAAAGGCTTATATGCAAGTTATTGTCATAAAAAGTGTTTGGGGACCTGGGTCCTGCCCCAGGGGACATGGATCAATGCAAAAAAAAGTTTTAAAAACGGCAGTTTTTTCAGGAGCAGTGATTTTAATAATGCTTAAAGTGAAACAATACAAGTGTAATATTCCTTTAAATTTCGTACCTGGGGGTGTCTATTGTATGCCTGTAAAGGGGCGCATGTTTCCCGTGTTTAGAACAGTCTGACAGCAAAATGACACTTCAAAGGAAAAAAAGTCATTTAAAACTACTTGCAGCTATTAATGAATTGCCGGTCCGACAATACACATAAAAGTTAATTGATGAAAACGGCATGGGAATTCCGCACAGGGGAACCCTGGACCAAAATTTAAAAAAAAATGATGTGGGGGTCCCCCTAAATTCCATACCAGGCCCTTCAGGTCTGGTATGGATATTAAGGGGAACCCCGGGCAAATTTTTTTTTTTAAATGGCGTGGGGTCCCCCTCAAAGATTTTAAGGGGAACACCACACCAAAATTTAAAAAAAATGGCGTGGGGTCCCCCCAAAAATCCATACCAGACCCTTATCCGAGCACGCAACCTGGCAGGCTGCAGGAAAAGAGGGGGGACAAGAGAGCGCCCCCCCCTCCTGAACCTTACCAGGCCACATGCCCTCAACATTGGGATGGTGCTTTGGGGTAGCCCCCCAAAACACCTTGTTTCCATGTTGATGGGGACAAGGGCCTCATCCCCAACCTTTGCCCGGTGGTTGTGGGGGTCTGCGGGTGGGGAACTTATCAGAATCTGGAAGCCCCCTTTAACAAGGGGACCCCCAGATCCCGGCCCTCCCCCCTGTGTGAAATGGTAAGGGGGTACAAAAGTACCCCTACCATTTCACAAAAAAAGTGTCAAAAATGTTAAAAATGACAAGAGACAGTTTTTGACAATTCCTTTATTTAAATGCTTCTTCTTTCTTCTATCTTCTATCTTCTATCTTCCTTTGGTTTCCTCCTCCATCTTCTTCTTCTGGTTCTTCTGGTTCTTCCTCCGGTGTTCTCGTCCGGCATCTTCCTCCGCAGCGCTGCCGTCTTCTACCCTTCTTATTCTCGGGCCACTCCGCATCCACCATGATGGGAGGCTCCTGCTGTGTGACGCTTCTCCTCTTCTGGCGGTTCTTAAATAATGGAGGGTGGGGCCACCCGGTGACCCCGCCCCCTCTGACGTGCGGGGACTTGACGGGGACTTCCCTGTGGCATTCCTTGTGACATCAGAGGGGACGGACAGGGAAGTCACCATGCATCAGGGGGGCGGGGTCACCGATTGGCCCTGCCCTCCATTATTTAAGAACCATCAGAAGAGGAGAAGCGTCACACAGCGGGAGCCTCCCATCATGGTGGATGCGGAGCGGCCCAAGAAGAAGAAGGGAAGAAGACGCCGGCGCCGCGGAGGAAGATGCCAGACGAGAACACCGGAGGAAGAACCAGAAGAACCAGAAGAAGAAGAAGATGGCGGAAGAAACTGAAGGAGGATAGAAGATAGAACAAAGAAGATAGAAGAAAGAAGAAGCATTTAAATAAAGGAATTGTCAAGAACTGTATTGTCATTTTTAACATTTTTGACACTTTTTTGTGAAATGGTACCCCCTTACTATTTCACACAGGGGGGCGGGCCGGGATCTGGGGGTCCCCTTGTCAACATGGGGACAAGATGTTTTGGGGGGATACCCCCTACCACCCTCCCAATGTTGAGGCCATGTGGCCTGGTACGGTTCAGGAGGGGGGGCGCTCTCTCATCCCCCCCTTTTCCTGTGGCCTGCCAGGTTGCGTGCTCGAATAAGGGTCTGGTGTGGATTTTTGAGGGGGACCCCACGCCATTTTTTTAAAAATTTTGGCCGGGGTTCCCCTTAATATCCATACCAGACCTGAAGGGCCTGGTCCTTTTCCTTTCCTGATGAGTGAGCCAGCGTGACATGCACAGTACCCTGTCCCCGAAAACCAGCGCAATGAGATTGCACTGGAAACACAATCTCGCGGTCAGGTACTGTACGCTTATTGCGATTTTTTTACCAAAAATATGTAGAAGAATATATATCTGCCTAAACTGATGAAGAAATGTGTTTTTTAAAAAATAAATGTGAGATATTTATTATAGCAAAAAGTAAAAAATATTGTTTTTTTTTTTCAAAATTGTCGCTCTTTTTTTGTTTATAGCACAAAAAAAAACTGCAGGGGTGATCAAATGCCACCAAAAGAACGCTCTATTCGTGGGAAAAAAAGGATGTCAATTTTGTTTCTGTGCAATTGTCAGTTAAAGCGACGCAGTGCTGAATCTCAGAAAAAAACTCTGTCATTAAGGGGGTAAAACCCTCCAGGGCTCAAGTGGTTAAGGATCGCCTAAAGGGTAGGGTAGGAGCTGACTAGGCATACTGGGATAAGGAGTTCCAGAGGATGGGAGAGGTTCTAGAAAAAGTCCTGGAAGTGAGTGTGCGAGGAGATAACAAGGGAGCTTGAGAGCCGAATGTCTTGGGGGGAGCGAAGAGGACGATTTGGGTGGTATCCCCAGTAATAAGTAATAAAAACATTGTCAGAAATACTAACATTTCCCATACTACTTAATATGTCTTTTTGCTTTTGCCTGTGTCCTAGTTTAAAGATTTCCTTTCACTTCCTGTCCTGATGGGATATTGGGGATATTTCCCAATAGGGGAGTAGATGGCAACAAGAACCTGAAAGCTGTTTTAACCCTTCTTCACACTATCCAAACAAAATCAAACTTTGCTACAAATATTCTGAGAAAAAAAGTAACAATATATTGGAAGCAAAATGTTTCTTTTGGAACTTTGTCCTAGGAAATATTGACCTCATATGGCATGTGTCAAGCTTTTAAGTCAAGTGGCTTTTCTAAATCCCAATATCCTTTCTTTTTTCTATAGAATTTTACACACCCTAGCACAGGGGTAGGCAACCTTTTGAGCACAGTGTGACGATAAATGTTTTCAAAGAAATTGAGAGTGCCGATTTTATAACAAAAAAATGTCAACTTCACAATCTCAATCACGAAAAGGATTTTTAATAAAGTAAATGCTGTAAACTACTTTAGTAGTGAGAAAGTAAATGCTGTAAACTACTTTAGTAGTGAGAAATTAACATCCTGCACTCTAACGCCTCAGATCAGCCTTAATTTCTGCAACTCCACACCGCATTTACCATTGTAACAGTTTAGTAACATGTGGACATGGACAGATAGCAGCCCAAAATAATAGATCAGGGTCACATTGGACATCAGTCAAATGAAGCATGCAAGCAAACAGATTATTATTATTATTATTATTATTATACAAGATTTATATAGCGCCAACAGTTTACGCAGCGCTTTACAATATAAAAGGGAGACATTACAATTATAATACAATAAAATACAAGAGGATTAGGAGGGCCCTGCTCAGGAGGGCTTACAATCTAATAGGGTGGGGCAGGTGGTACAAAAGGTTTTAGCTGTGGGGAATGAGCTGAATTTTTTTTTTGTGAGATTTTTTTTACGCCAAAGTAGCAACCCTATATTAGATTATCTTAAAAAAAAAGAATGACATTTTCCTGTTTTACTAGTTCTAACCTGGTTTTAAATAGTGTAATAGTGTGTAAATAACCTCATATGATATGTTTATTCCTAGTACTGATATGCAAGTGGCTTTTTCTGGGTTGTGTCTTTGCCCACTGCTCTTGCTATTCTTTAACCACTTAGCAACAGCCCCACATACATTTACTGCATCAGGCAGCCGCTCTGTGCCAGATCACGTACCTAGTATGACCCAGTCTGGGGAGCAGGCGTGCCCCTCCCACCGGCGACCAGCTCCTACTGTGATTAGACCGTTCAGAACACTAGCAGAACGGTAGTCTGCCTATATAAACAAGCAGGAACATGGATCTTTGCCTTCCCCTAGTCAAAGCACCTCCTCCACAGTGAGTAAGCACAACCTAGGCATACATTTAACCCTTTGATCGCCCCTGATGTTAACCCCTTCCCTGCCGGTGTCATTAGTACAGTGACAGTGCATATTTTTTAACACTAATCACTGTATTAGTGTCACTGGTCCCCAAAAAGTGTGAAACGTGTCAGTTAGGTGTCCAATTTGTCAGCCGCAATATTGCAGTCCTGCTATAAGTCGCTAAACGCCACCATTACTAGTAAAATAAATAAATAAATAAATGAATAAAAATATCCCATAGTTTTTTTTTTTTATATGTTTATTTGGTTTCCAAAGGTAAACAAGTACATCAATAGCAATGCGGATGTAGCCAGATCGATAATAATAATACGAACATAGGTAATGGTATGCATGGAAACGTTGTAACATTGATTATAGTAGTAAATTCTTACTAATATTACAAATTATTTCAAATATAGAAAATACAGAAAATACTGATATATAGAGAATACAGATATTGATATAGATGGTAGTACAAGGCACTAACAAATCTTATATCAGAGAAGGGTGTCTGTGTCAGGTTAAGGCATAGGTTGGAGTCATGGGGTGACGTCAGTTAGGTTCAAAGTTCTAAGAACCTATGAGGGGTACCATAGGGATCAAGCTTTCCATATAAGGTCAAAGAATGTTTTGTGTTGTAGGGCTAGAGATTTCTCCCATAGGAAGTGTTGGTGGGTGTTATTATTCATTTCGGATAGGTTAGGGGACAGGTCTTGTTTCCAGTGCCTGGTCATAGATAGTTTGGCGGATAGTAGGATGTTGGCCACTATACCACGGTACATGATCGGGAACTTGTCACCACCCAAATTAAGTAGGGCCAGAGCAGGGTTGGTAGGGGTTAAGATACCTATTATTTCATTTCAGTTATACATAATATTACCTAGGGGAACCACAACTGCGCCAACATTGTGAGGAGCTCATGGGAAACATTTTGGCCAAATTATACTGGGTAAGATACCACCTGAGGGAGACCTTTAAGGCCAGTTCTCAATGGTTCACATAGTGCATAATAGAATGTGAGTATTGGATGGCTTGAGTCCATTAGAAGTCTGAAAAGGAAGCTTGGAGGTCTGATTCCCATTGAAGCATTGGCTTTGATTTGCTGAACTTATTTTTGCCTGTTAATATGTTGTAAATGAGGGATGTTCCTTTGGTGGGTTTTGCAAAGTTTGAGAAGAGTTGCCATATCTTGGGGTGTAGGATAATAGTGGGTGGTGAGGAGGCTTTGAGAAAGTGATAAATATGATATAGTGTGAAGAAGGTGGAACGTGGGAGAGCATATTTAGCAATAAGTGATTCTGGAGATTTTGGTTGACTTCCTTCAAGGAGATCCTCCAGATGGTGGATACCAAACATTCTCAGGTTGACCAGTTTGATATCCAGGGATGAGATGCTCTAGAGTTGTGAGCGGTATTGTAGTGACTGGGTAATTGGGGGATGTGGAGGGGGAGTTTACAATCTTTCTCTATACATAGATGGAGGTTCTGGTAGTGGGTAGACACGCAGATAAATTTAGTGCTCTCCAGGTATATAATAGGGAACTGAGATTAGTGGTCTTGTTGATTCCCTTTTCTATATCCAACCATAGTGGTCCTGCAGATGGGTTAAACCAATGTTTCAAATGATCCAGGTGGACTGCTATGAGGTAGATCTACCATTCCCATACTGCCCACTGATCTGTGCTTTGTCAAAAATATCCCATATAGAGGCAACCCAATCAATATACGCTTATTGGGATTTTTTGACCAAAAATATGTAGCAGAATACATATTGGCCTAAACTAATGAAGAAATTGGATTCTTTACATTTTTTATTGGGTATTTTTTGTTTATGTGCAAAAAATAAAAACCGCAGAGGTGATCAAATACCACCAAATTTGTGGGAAAAAAAGACAAAAAAAATTATTTAGGTATAGGGTTGCACAACCATGCAATTGTCAGTTAAATTATCACAGTGCAATATCGCAAAAAATGGCCTTGTCAGGAAGAGGGTGAAACCTTCTGGAGGTCAAGTGGTTAAAGCCTAACTTCTGACTGATGTACACTTTAACTATGCAGTGCCTACCTGAATCACAGGGCAACTTGGAGTTGAGCTTTAAACCAGTATTTACTGGCTACCAAATGTAAAACTCCTGTTTGCTGGGATCCTTTGATGACTCCCACTTGGTAATAAAATAGCAATAACAAAATCTCCTTGTAGGGGACCTTGAGAGTAAAACCAGGTGGTTCTTAGACCTCAAGCCTACCTTTCCTGGTTGGTAGTGATAAGTGTTGCTATAATGCAGCTCTAATACATGCTTAAATACACAAAAACAGAAAACTTTTCACTCTTTCTAGGTGATTGCTATAGATATTACTTGTTAAGAAAGCTAAAGAGGTTGGGGGTACATAAGTAAAACATAAATATAAATCTGTTTACAGTATATATTATATACACTTTATTATTCACATACATACATGCATACATACATGGTCACATACTTTATTATTCACACACAGTACATAGTCATTAACTCAATCTACAAAAAATTCAACATGCAAAATGATGCACGATCAATGTCTCTAAAAATCACAAAAATAGTTAAGAATCACCTAATTTTAGTGTATAAAAAAAAGTATACATTGTCTAAGGCCAGCACGACTAGATATATTTTAAGTAACTTTTTTGTGACCTGCAGACACTTGCTTTAGAACTGTTACCAGATACTGTATATTGCTAGATGTTGTGTCAGACTAAAGTTAATATGTCAGCAATCTATAAGAAAATTCATAGACAATAAACATACAGTAAATATATACAAGTATCATTGCTATACAGTACTTGCTTAAACAATATTCATTATAAAAGGTGACTCCTATTAAATTTACATTTACTGTCTAGTAAACATGATAAGTCATTTGCAAAGCGGACATATTATTCATAATTTATTTCTGTTTATTGGCATGGGGGTTTTTTTTACCTACTTTTTATCTCAGTTGGCATATCAGTAGATTTATTGAGACATATAATTCTGTGTTCATTTTGCAAGTAGTATTCAGAATTACTATAATCATATAACACTGCCAAATAATTGCTATGCGATTTCTTATCTTATACAATAGGCCAAATCTCAGACATCTGTTATTCAAGTCTCTCTTTTCTATAAGAAATGTTTCATTTGCTTGAACTTTTGTTAATCTCACTTAATATAGATTTTTCCATTAACAATATGTAAAATGCATTGACAAATTATACTAATTCTCAAGCATAATTGTATCACTCGGTACAAAAAAAAAAAAATTCAAGAATTTCATGATTTAGATTTGCCGTACAGAAATGTCATACAAAGGATTTCAAATCATTGTCTACAGCTAGTTAATTGAAAACTATTATATGAACCTTTTAATGTAAAAATTCTTGTCAAGCTTCACTAATAAAATAAACATTGAAGGTAAATGCTATGGGTTAAAATAAAATATATAAGAATATACATTAAATTGGTTTTAAAGCCTTTTTACCTGCATTAAAGTGTAACTCTACTTTTGTTGAGAAAAAACCTTCCCCTCTGAGTGATCTATGTTTATTGCAAGGATTTTAACAAACATTGTTGGAGACCTTTTGCTATTTTGAAGAAATCACTGTTTGTTTGTCTGTGCCCCTGTGTTGAGTGGATCTAATGGGAGTGGTTTCATAATTATCAATCAGCTGTGCACCTGCAGGACACTAATGAGGAAAGCTGCAGGGCCTGTATCCCTTTAGACGTGATTTCCTATTGGGAGTATCTCACCAAAAAGGACTATTTTGTTGCAGGGGATGCCTGAAATCAGACTTGTATCTTAGGCAGACTTCGGGGAAAATCAGTGAGCCAATCACACAAGAAGGAAATGATGTTTCTGGGGAGTGGTCAGTACACATTCTGTGTACAGAACAACTCCAGGTAGCCATATTGCATTGCATTTTCAGAAAATGACAGCGGTTGTAATTTTAATTACATTCAATTACAAAATAACTTGAGTTGCAATTGTATATTGTTCATACAGCAGAGCTCAATGGCCTTTGTCTTTACCCTGCCAGCAGGTGAGCTGTGTTTTACACTAGCATTAGAGCTCAATTAAATAAACAGAAAAAAGTACATACACTCTACAATTTGTATGCAGCTTAAGCTAATTTTACTTGAAACTGCAATTAGACTTTAAAGTGCACATTATCTTTCAGTTCCCCCCATTCTTATACTCACCTGTCCCCAATCCAATTGGATATCCCTTACTAGTGCTTAAAGCTGTCCCAGGTCACGCCCATACATGCGCTCTTCACTCCTATTAATTTCTATGGGCTTCTAAGTATGAGCAGAGAATAATATAAAATATTACAATGTGTTTCTACTTCTAAATAAATAAACAATAAATCTGGAAGATGCACTCTACAAAGATTTTAGGCGTCATCTCAATTTGGCAAATCCAGCGGTTGATCCTTTAGAAGGAAACAGTAGTAGAAAAGAGTTTCTTTTTATTTTCTCTCACTGTAGTCTTACAACAAAATACAGAAGCGGTGAAAGAAGCACTAAACCCAGTTACTAACAGAAGATAAGAGGCTTCAAATATCAAAATTACCCAAAATAGGAGACTGTACTTCAGTAAGAATGTTTGCGAGGAGCTGCTGTAAGAAAATCTTTGAATACAAAAGAAAATTGAATGATCTTTTTATTTTTGTTGTTCTTGTTTTTATTATTATGTTCAAAGCTAAAATAGGACATCTTGGCAGCAACATGGAAATGCTCAGATCACAGCTTCACAGTGTATTTCTTGACAACCATTCACACTGCACTAAACATCCTAGTTCTGAAAATAAGAAATTAGAAAGCACCAAATTTAGAAAAACATCCATATGCACATTTGTCATCATTTGAAACCTGCTATTACTAAATTGCTTTTGGGGATACAAGTTTTGAGTCTGCCATCCTTATTTATGTTCCACTTCTTGGTATGTAAATACCACAAAGTATATTAGATGCCCTGAATGCTGTCCTGACCTTATATGAAACAGGGTATTTATGGTTTATAAATTACCACTTTCTGAAGGATGAATAAGATCAGAGCCTCAAAAAAAAGTCAGTAATGGCGGTTTACATATTTTTTATGTTGTAATTTTCATTTAATTACCGTATATACTCGAGTATAAGTCGTTCTGAGTATAAGTCGAGGCCCTAATTTACCACAAAAAAAATGGGAAAAACTTATTGACCCGAGTATAAGACGAGGGTGAGAAATGCACAGCTACTGTAAGTGGAAAAGAGGGTCAACAATGCCCATTTGCAGCATCACTGTGCCCATTTGCATGCCTCACTGTGCCCATTTGCAGCCATAGGTCCCCTGAACTTCAAACTCGGTAGTTAAGGGTTCCTAGATGCCCCCTAGCTGCAGCCAAAATTTGGGGTCTCTGAACCCAAAGGGTCCCGAAATGACATTGCTGCAGGTAGACACAGTTGACCAAATTTGGGACCCCGTATCTCAGGGCCACTTAGTGCTAGGAACCCCAAATTCGGTGTGCAAACCCAGTTGAACTAGCACCATAAAATTTCCAAAGCTGGGGTTTCTAGCACCAAGTGGCCCCGAGATACAGGGCCCCAAAAATCAGTTCAGAAAATGTCAAGCACTTTTCTGCAGCAGAGAATGACATTTTCTGAACCGGTTTTGGGGCCCCGTATCTCAGGGCCACTTGGTGCTAGGAACTTTGGATATGTTGTGGCACCAGTTCCACTGGGTATGCACACCACATTTGGGGTTCCTAGCATCAAGTGGCCCTGAGATATGGGGCCCCAAATTCGGTTCGGAAAATGAAATTTTTTGCTGCAGAAAAGTGCTTGACTCAAGTATAAGTCGAGGGGGGCACTTTCAGCACAAAAAAATGTGCTGAAAAATTCGACTTATACTCGAGTATATACAGTACACTCTTTACAATTCTAGCTACAATCAGTGGGTGACAAAGAGCTACAATATAGCAGCATCCTTTTAATGAGATATTCCACAGGTGTGTATTGTGAATGTTCTGAATGCCTCAACCTACAGTATTATTCTGCACCAGAGGTGGTCACATTCACATTTATACCTGTGTGAGGCACTAGTGAGGCTATAGATTCATTTTCAATTACTGAAATTACCTTAACTTCAAAGAGGTTTTACTTCCTTCTTCCTCTTTTCCTTATTCTTCCAGGTGTATTTAACTGTAATGACTGTGCTACTGGTTTCAGAAGTTAAATCACTAAAGCATACACTATAATGTCAAAAAGTATTGGGATGCCTGCCTTTACATGCACATGAACTTTAGTGGCATCCCAGTCTTAGGGTTTAATATCGAGTTGGCCCACCCGTTGCAGTTATAACAGCTTCAACTTTTCTGGAAAGGCTGTCCACAAGGTTTAGGAGTGTGTCTATGGGAATGTTTGACAATTCTTCAGGAGCGCATTTGTGAGGTCAGGCACTGATGTTGGATGAGAAGGCCTGGCTCACAGTCTCTGCTCTTATTCATCCCAAAGGTATTCTATTGGGTTGAGGTCAGGACTCTGTGCAGGCCAGTCAAGTTCCTCCACCCCAAACTCACTCATCCATGTCTTTATGTACCTTTCTTTAAGCACAGGTGCTCAGTCATGATGGAACAGGAAGGAGCCATCCCCAAAATGTTCCCACAAGGTTGGGAGCATGAAATTGTCCAAAATATCTCGGTATGCTGACACCTTAAGAGTTCCCTTCACTGGAAAAATACAACCCCCCACCAAAATCCCCCTCCATCAAATGATCTGGGCCAGTGTACAAAGCACTCAAAGAATAAAAATATAAACTGATCTTTAAGAAAGTTACCGTTTTGTCTACAAAAAATTCTGATATAGGGTATGGTTTTCACAGATTAAATCAGAAGTGTTATAAGCATAAAGGGTGAGAAGTTGTCAGAAAAATTGGACTTAATTGTGAGAATAATGTAGAAGTACTGCACATTAGGGCTTTTGATCCATATAAATCAATTAAGTATGATTCCAGAGAGACTCTGTTTTGTCAACATTAATAGAGTCCATTTATGTCAGCTGCACAGATTCCTGGTACTTAAGAAGATTAGAAAGAGAGAAACAATAATGTAATAGTAGTAACTTAATGCGGTATTAAACCCAAAATTAATATGTGGTATTAAACCAAAAATATCTGTGGCTATATTTGTTTGTTTTTTTTAGGCCTTTTTGCTTTATTTTTAACCTGTGATCCAGCCATTAAGGCCTCACACACACTGGACAGTTTTACTGCTCCTTCTAGAGGCGTCAGACTTTTTATTCCTGCATTCTAAACTCCCCTGCATGTTAGCCTATGTGTCCATGCACACATAGGCTTTTAGCAGCGTTTAGTGGCAAGGGTTTTTAGAGGCAGGAAAAAAGAAAAAAACCCTGCCAGTGCATCCAAGAGCAGCAGAGTTTTGGCAGAAAAAATGCTTGATGCTGCTAAATGCTACCAGATGTGTCTAAGCGTTAACACTAGACGTGTTTAGCGCTTGAGCGTTAATTCATTTCAATGCCCAGAATAAATTATTATTATGGCCAATGAATTCAGTCAATTAATGCTCAAGCTCTTGATGACTTTAAATGCACCTTAATGCTTGTAAAATCTTTAGGCGCTTTTACAAGTGTCAGGTTTTTTTCTGTCAAAACTCTGCTGCCAGGAGGAAAGGCTTCTAGGAAAGTTTGCAGAACGTCCTGTGTGCATGAGGCCTAAGTCTTTTACCTTTAACTTTTTTTAACTTTAGTTTCAATAATTCTTTATTGAGGATAAAAGGAAGAAATAGCGATACATTGTTAAACATATCAATACCAGTAACAAGTAGTTGTAAAACCATAACATATAATTGAGTGTGAAGGGATATATAGTGACCAGAAGTGGCCTAGAGAAGGCCTGAGGGGGGAAGTAAAATAAGGAACAGGGGAGAGGGGAGGAAAGGGGAGGGGGGATGATGGAGAAGAAGAAGTGGGAGGGGGTGGGGGATGAGACGTTGGCATAGTTTCTCTTAAGTGGGGTACAGAATTATTTTGTCCATATAGTATGTTGCATATAGAGTAAGTATTATAGTATGCCATATCATGTTAGCTGATAGGGGACATAATGAGATTGACTTTTAAGTGCCATTTCTCAGTAGTAACCTCTAGGCTTAGACAAGAGCTTCAGGTGTGGTTCTGGGGTGATCATCATAGTAAGGTTTATCTTATTAGGTTTAGAGGGAGCAGTTAGGGTGACTAAGCCATGTGGTCTAGTGGCATTTAAATTTGGATATTAGTAGAACTCCAGCAAAGGAGTATTCATAGAAGGCATGCTCGTTGAGAGTTACACTAAAGGAAGTATAGATGGGGGTATCGAAAGTTTCCAGTTGCGGGAGATAGTTAAGCTATCTGCTATGAAGATGTGTGCTTATGGGATGAAATATTTTTTAACTTTAGAAGACCAAGCTGTCCAGACAAAATATCAGTTAGAGGGTTGAGACAAACCATTTAATGCTGCCAGAGGTGCTTACAAGAGTCAGACGTTATTAATTTATGTAAAATCTTAGTTATTTCAAAAGGAAAAAAACTGTTTGCTGTAGCTGCTTATAAAGTGCTAGTTGAAGTTCAGCTTCAATTTGTTAGTCAAGTCCATCTAAATCTGCTAGCCCAACACTATCCTCTCCCTAGACTGACAATGCTGTTGTCCAAAGGTGTCTGCTTTACTTCTTTATCCAGAATGCAGATACCCTAATGCCCTGTACACACGATCGGACATTGATCAGACATTCCGACAAAATCCATCAGATTTTTTCAGACGGATATTGGCTCAAACTTGTCTTGCATACACACGGTCGCACAAAGTTGTCGGAATTTCCGAATGTCGCGGTGACGTACACCACGTACGGCGAGACTATAAAAGGGCAGTTCAATACCAAGCGCGCCACCCTTTGGGCTCCTTTTACTAATCTCGTGTTAGTAAAAGTTTGGTGAGAGACGATTCGTGCTTTTTCAGACTCATGGTTTTCAGATAGTTTTTCTGCTGTTCAGTTTGTGCTTGTGGGCTTGTATCTGGTCTTCAGTGCGTGCAGTGAGTTTCCATTGTGAGTTCCCCGTTTATTCAGTGTGTTCTTGTCTGCTCGTTACTGAATATCAGGTGGCTCTTCACAGGCCTTGCTGTTCTTTAGTGCGTTCTGTTACTTCATTCTGACCAGCCGACCGCTTTGAAGCCATGTTGCGTGTACGTACTCATCGTAGAGTTCGTGCTGTGCTGGGGCTTGGTGTTAGGGTTCTTACTTTGACACAAGCCCAGTCCATGAACAGGGTGGGGAGGAGTTCATGGACCAGGAATTGGTTGCTCCAGCTTGACCAATTCTGTCACATGCCTTTGCTCCGTGAGATCCGTGAGAATAATCCTGATGATTTCAAGAACTTTCTCAGGATGACGGACCCCATATTTCACCGTTTGTTGGCTCTCATGACCCCTTATATCAGCAGGCAGGATACCTGCATGTGACAAGCCATTACTCCGGAGCAGAGGCTAGTCGCCAGATTGTGGTACTTGGTGACGGGGAGAAGCCTGCAGGACCTCAAGTTCTCAACAGGCATCTCCCCCCAGGCTCTAGGGATCATTATCCTGGAGACCTGTTCTGCCATCATACAGGTCCTGCAGAAGGACTATATTAAGGTACAATTTATCCTTTAACATCACATTTTATTGTATTTAATGTTTGATAATATATTGCATTTCTTTCATCGTTCCCTAATTACCATGATTGCAATATGCTGTGAATGTCTCCTTTGTCCTCATGCATGCTGGAATTTTTAGACTTTTTTTTGTCCTTCATGCATATTTTCCTTCACTTACCTCCCCAGCATGCTCTCCTGGGCCCAAATCCACCTCGCCTAGTCACTTAACAATGTATTTTGTCAGCTCCATTGCAGTGAGTTACCCTAAACACCCCCGAAAATGTGTAAAAATGTTATTTGTGTCCTTAAATTCTGGCAGAGTGCCAGAGGCTTTTTTTTTTGGGTCCCAAAATCATTTGGAACCCTCCCTCCCCCCAACCGCTAAGTCAACCGATACCAATCCTCTATCTGCTGACTTTGCCAAACCCATACACACTATACCTACCTCTTTTTGTGGTCAGATTTATGGATGAATTCCCCAAAGCATATAGTGCAGGGGCCTGCCTAAATACTTTCAAATGGTACTGTTTAAAGTTTTTGTATCCTATTATTATCTTGATAGGTAATTGCAGAATGTTAAAAATGTGCTCCAATTAGTACAGTGTGTATCCATATTTTTGTATTATGACACTTTGTACCTGTCCAGTGGGCTGCCAATAGTGTAAGTAAGGAGGGGCTGGCCAAAGTAATACACATTATTTAGGCATTCATCTTTCAATGAAGTGGAGAGGGTTACCTGTCCAAAACATCCCCCCCCCTAAAATTTTTACAATGGGCCATCAGAGGGGGTGATGAATCTGATAAGTAGACCTTATATTTTTGTCTTTAAATACTCCCTAAAATAAATGTTATACTGATGTTGGCCAAGAATGTTTGTGTCTAATTTGCTTTCAATGTTTATGTGCAAAATTACTATTTTTTTTTTTCTGGTTTGACTCCACAGTTTCCTTCCACACCACAGGAATGGCAGACTGTGGCCTCCCACTTTGCCCAGCGGTGAGACTTTCCCAACTGTGGGAAACACGTCCACATTGATGGGAAACACGTCCACATCATCCCACCCCCCCAACTCGGGGTCATACCATTACAACTACAAGGGGTTCAATAGTATTGTGATGTTGGCGGTGGTGTCGGCTACTTATGAGTTCCTGTTTGTGGATGTGGGGAAGAATGGCTGGATGTTGGATGGTGGAGTCATCGCCCAGACCAAGTTCTACAGGCATCTCCAGAATGGCAGCTTGGGCTTGCCACCTCCAGAAGACAATGTGGAAGGACTACCATTTGTCTTCATTGCAGATGAAGCGTTTGCGCTGGGGGACTTTCTTATGCGGCCATTGCCTATAAGGGCCCTCACCCCGGACCAGAGGGTTTTTACTGGCTGGCCAGAGCCAAAAGAGTGGTGGAGAATATGTTTGGAATAATGGCCAGCCGGTTCCGCCTATTTCATACACCGATACACATGGCGGAATATAAACTCAATCACATCATCCTGTCTTGCTGTGTTCTTCACAAATTTTTAAGGAGAAATTCTTTGAACTATGCTGCCTCAGTTGGGCATGGGGCTGGAATTCTGAATGAACCAACCCTGACGGCGCTTGAAACTGGCCGTCCTGGCTTGCCCCCCAGAGTGCCCGCGAGGTCCGTATAAGATACGTGGAATACTTTGCGGGTAGGGGGGCCATCGATATGCCAGACAATGTCTGAGACATTTTTTAAATAAAGATATATTTGAAACTGAACAAATATTTGCTTTGATTTACTGCTTGGCTTTCTTTTAGCTGTATCCTCGGTTATCTTTTATTAATGTTATTTTTTTTTACCTTTTTCTTCAACAGTGCAAACAAAAATTTTTTGACACATGAGGTGACTATCTCTTCTTTGGCTAACTATTATTATTATGTTGTGGGTCTGCTACACACACACAATTTGTTTTTGTTGTTAATGTATGTAATGCATTACTGACAAAAATATTCATCATTTTTAGCACCATGACCGAAATTTGGGGAGTCGTGAAAATGGCGTGATTGTGTAAAATTAGAAAGCATTGTTGAGTGTTATTTACTAAAGGAAAATACACTTTGCACTACAAGTACACTTGAGATTGCACTGAAACTGCACATGTAGTGCAAAGTGGATTGTCCTTTAGTAAATAACCCCCATTGTCACTGAAAACACCATCTTTACTCCAAAAAATGCTTTTGAGCATTGAAAGGAGAAGCCACACATTGTTGATTATCAGACTTTTTAATCAAAGCACAATCACATGTGCGTTTATAAAAGGGTTTTTGAACAAATCAACATATTTGTTGTATAACATTTTTTTAGGTCACATTAATGATACATGGCCTTTTATAGGTAAAACAGGCATGTTTAAAACCATAAAACAATACACAACTCTGGAACTTACAAAGTTCAACTTTTATAAAGTAAAGGCAATATCAGACATGCGAATGTACAAACTGTGTTTGATATTGCGTTCAGCAGATGGGGTGATGTCACCCCTGTAAAAGCCAAATTTAGAAGATGCACACAAATTGCCTAATGTAAACATGTGCTAGCTGCCATCATGGGGGAGCAATGGACGTGTTTTGTGGGTGCAACCCCTTCCTCTCAGCTACTTTATTATCGAGGAAGGGGTTGCACCCACAAAACGCATGCATTGATCTCCCGTGATGGCAGATAGCAAATGTTGACACACTGTGTGCATCTTCTAAATTTTGCTTTTAAAATATGTAAAAAAATTAGTCATAAAACAAAAAAAGCTGAAGAAATGTATTGATTTCTGGGTGTTTTAGATTCTCCCTAAAACATCAATGATGTTCTTCATTTTGTTTTGAACATCATTGATGTTTTCCTTTAGGTTTTCTAAATCTCTATTACACCCCATTATCTCCCCAATGAGGATCTGGGCACTTTCACTGGTGAAATGACATTCCTCTTCCACAACATCCCGATCACCTACAAAAAACCCCAAAAAACACACCATGTATTATAAATATGCAGGCATCCATCCATTACCTGAGGCTGTGGTCTCAGACACTCACCTGTTGTGGGGACAATTTCTACAACGTCTCCCTCCTCCTCCTCTGGTTGGGTTTGGGGGATTTCCCCTTCTTCCTGAGGTGGGGGGTCCCTGGTGTCCTCTGAAGAGTGGTGTCCTCCGAGTCTTTTCTCCCCTATGTGAAAAAAATAGGTATACATAGCACACAGATATTTGATGGCAGAAATAGAAATATGAAACATTGCTTGGAAGTGGGGTACAATGTTCTGTTTTGGCAGAGTTCCAAGCTGAAGAATTTTGTTTGCCCTTTGTAAAGCTTGAATACTTACCTGTTTTGTGCAAGATTCACAGATGGAGACACCCCTATAGTATACACTAGTATACACCTGTGTGGGTCCCCTAATAAAAAGGGTGTTCTTTTGTCCCACACTAGTGCTCCAGCGTCCAGATGTGTAAACAGCTACTGAGTGTCCTCTCCTTACACAGAATCTAGTTTGCATTTCATTCTAGTTACAAACCCATCTAGACAACAAACTTTTTTTAATAGAAGTAGGCCAGAAAAAGGGTATTGAACTGCATCTGGTCAAAACATCTTATTTTAGTGGCCGAACGAACAATGTTTCCTACGAACGATTAATGTGCCCATGAACATGAAAGTTGCCATTTTAAACTGTACAACAGTAAAGAAAAGCACATGGAGCAGCACGAACTTAATAAAAAGAAAGAATAGGAACACAGGACAACTACTTACTTTTTTGCAGCACTCTCCTGATCCTTCTTTACTGATCGTGCTCCCTTAATTTAAGGTCCGACCACCGTTTCCTCAGTTGATCCTTTGATCGTCGTACCCCAAAATTTCTGTGCAGACTCACAACTTTAGCCATGATCTTTGCCTTTCTGACATTTGGGTTTTGGTAAGGACCATACTTCCCACCATAGTTGGCCCTTTTCAATATGTCCACCATCTCCACCATCTCTACAAAGGCCATATTTTAGGCCTTAAATCTCCTTCGGGATTGTGACGCTTCTGGCTCCGGGCTTTCCTCCTCCTCGTTGCTGGAATTATCATGCACCTGCTCTGTCTTCTCCATGTGCTCTCCCCCACTGCTCTGAAAGAGAAGGGGCGGGGAATAGCCTAGAAAGAATTCAGGGGTGGGCGGAGTTTCACACATGCGCAGTGTATATAAAGCGTAACACGTGTGTGTCGTAGGGTCTGTGAGCGGAGGAAGGAGTATCGGAAGCGCTGATCGTGATAATGAAGGTACAATTTTAACTTGGCCTATACTGCTTATAGATTGAGGCCTATGTTGGGAGAAGATTAGGAGAGTTTAGCCTGACATTAGGGTTTGTTTGTCTTGAGTCTCGCAGAGAAAATGGATGGCGCCAATGATCACAACTTCCTCCCCCTGTTCATAGACAAATACAGGGAGCTGCCTTGTCTGTGGCAGGTCAAACACCCGCATTATAATCATAAACAAAAGAGGCAGGCAGCGCTGGAGAAACTGGTGGAGTTGGTGAAGCCGGTGGTCCCCATGGAAACCATCCCCTATTTAAAAGCCAAAATTGGTGGCCTGAGGAGCACATATCTTAGGGAGCGCAAGAAGGTCCAGGATTCCCAGAGATCAGGAGCAGCAGCAGATGACGTTTGACGTATGTCCCCAGGCTGTGGTACTATGAGAGCCTGCGATTTCTGTCAGACCAGACTGAAGTCAGGGAATCACTCTCAAACCTACCTTCCACTCTTCCTTCCACCCTATCTTCCACCCCAGCTGAGGCTTCCGATGTCAAAACATCGGCAAAACAAAACATAAATTATGTTTCCTAGATGTTATTATTGATCACTAATTGCTGATTTAATAAAGGTGTTTACATATCAATAGAGAGTAGTGGGCAAAAATAATTGGGACAAGAATGAAAAATGCTGGGCTCAGAATGATAGTCATTTCTATTTATTAACATTCAATTTGCAACAGTCATGAGATGAAAATTGTGTGTGATTGATGAAGAAAAAACTAAAACTATGTCCCTTTTTCATACAAAGGAAGACCTCAGCCAGGAGGAGGCTGTGGAATGTGGCTGCCAGGAGGAGGCAGGGGTTAGTGGCAGCCAGGAGGAGGCGGGGGTAAGTGGCAGCCAGGAGGAGGCAGGGGTTAGTGTCAGCCAGGAGGTGGCCGGGCCCAGTAGGAGCCTCACAGAATCACAGGTTCCTTCCCTCCACCTTCCAAACAAAAGACCTAGGAAGAGGAGTAACGTGGAGTAGTCATCGTTCAGGCTGATTCAGGAGGCTTCTGCATCCCTCAGAGCCACCCCCACTAATGAAGAGGCCTTTGCCTCCATGGCTGCCACCAAATTGCAGGACATGGAGGAGGGGCAACACCTCATGTGTGAGGAAATCATTTATAAAACATTAAATATGGGGTTGAGGCCCAAATCACACCCAATACCCACCTGTGTGAGTTGCATCATCCTCCTCCTCCTGCCACACCTCTAACACCACAGCCACAGCCTGGAAAGAAGAGTGGAAGGAAGAAAAGAAAGTGATGGCCTGGGTTCAGTCTGGTCTGACAAAAGATGCAGACTCTTGTATGACCACAGCCTGGGGACATAGATGTCATCTGCTGCTGTTCATGATGGACTTCTGGACCAGATTGTACTCCCTACGATAAGGACTCCTCAGGCCACCAATTTTGCCTGAAAATAGTTGATGTGTGCCCTGGGGGCCAAACGCTTCGACAATTTCTGCTGTTTGTTTAGCGTTGCCTCCCTCTTTATTTGGTTAGGACCCCTTAATAAAGGTATTTTTTTGAACTAATACTTGCCTATGTGTGTTTTCCTTCAAAAAGGACAGTTTGCTTATGAGGAGGCAGGTACATTTCCAAAATACAATGTGAAATTAACAAGGGACACCAACAATAACCAACCTCCTTGAGATTAAAAAAGACAAGATAATAATAGTGTTGTGGTAACTTGACACACAAAACACACCCAAAACAGTTCTGGAGATCACCAAAAAAAAAAAAAAAAAAACAGGAGATCTGGATTTAAAAAAATACAACAAATAATACAAAATAAATAAATATAAAAAATATATTTTTTTCGGTAGATGTGACAAATAAAAATATTATATTCATAAAATCACGAGAATTAATAAAGAAAGAAGTTTGTGAGAACTCTGTGTGAATATGAGCAGCAAAATAACTTCATTCTTCTAGCATGCGCTGCATTAAACAATTTAAAACATTGCAGCGTGATGAAAGTGCTATATCCATTATGAACGCTAATTTTACCAGACCGAGCAGTTCCATCTCGGAATTTATTCTGAGCATGCATGGCACTTTGTGCGTCGGAATTGTCAACACACGGTCGGAATTTATGCGAACGGATTTTGTTGTCGGAAAATTTTGTAGCCAGCTCTCAAATTTTGTGTGACGGAAATTCCAATGGAAAAAGTCAGATGGAGCCCACACACGGTCGGAATTTCCGACAACAGGCTCCGGTCGCATATTTTCCGTCGGAAAGTCTGACCGTGTGTACAGAGCATAAGAGAATAAGGATGTGTTACTGGTTTGATCCACCAGGTTATATAAAGAATAAAAAGGCTACAAAATATAAAACTTATGGAGCCACCAAATCTAAGGTTTAGTAAGCTGCAATATATAAAATGTTTGTTTTCAGGTTTAATACTGCTTTAATTACTGAGGTATGTTGGTTGGCTATGTTGTTTTTTTTTTAATTGTGACAGCTAGTGGGGTGGGGAGAGGGGGTGAAGTTCCCCACTGCCTGTCAGATCGGGGGGTCAGGAAGGTACGGGGGGTCGGTGCATTCGTAAGATGTTACACTCTGCATGTGAGCGTAACATGTAACATGTTACGAAAGGTGAACTTATTCTTTAATGTTTACATAGATTGTATGGAATCAGTAAGGCTGGCCATAGAAGGAGCAATTTTCTTTCCTGCAACCACATTTAGTGTTGATGGAGAAATCCCAACTGTGGAGGCATTGTGTTCTCCCGCAGATGGGGCGGGGGAAGCCTTCCTTGCCGGGAGAACGCAGTGATTGATGCTTAGATGCTATAAGAGTCAATAGCAAAAATCGCATGTAAAATCCAACAGGCTGGTTGTTTGATTGATCAACTTGGGTACATTCAGCCTGACCATGCATGGTTTGAACCTTCTATGGCCGGCTTTAATCTGATATTCAAGTGAATGAATGAATGATTTGTATAGCGCTGCAAATGCGAACTGATTGCCTCAAGGCGCTTGATCCATCCTGTGTTGTCCAGCTTCTTAGAAGAGGTAGGTCTTGAGTTTTTTTCTGATAGTTTTCTTCCATGCTGATTTTATCTGGTAGAGCGTTCCATAGCCATGGTCCTTGGACTGCCAATCTTCGTTCTCCCTTCGATTTGTAGCAGGACTTGGGTATGAGGGGAAGGTTTTGGTTAGTTGATCGCAGACTGCGAATGGGTGTGTAGTGTTTCATTTTCTCACGTAGGTATTGAGGAGCGTTTCCTTGTATGCATTTGTGGGTGAGGCAGAGGGTCTTGAATGTGATCTGATTCTTTACGGTTAGCCAATGTAGGCTCCTCAGGGAAGGAGAGATGGATTCCCAGGGTTTTTTTTGTGTTAGCAGTCTTGCTGCCGTGTTTTGGATGAGTTGTAGGCATGCAATCTGATATTGCAGTAGTCCTATGTATAGGGAGTTTGCGTAGTTGAGTCAGGAATTAATGATTGTTCCAACTACTGATGCTTTTTCCTCTTCTGGAACGAAGGGGATGAGTCTACGTAGCAGGCGGAGGAGATGGTGAGATCCACTGACTCCTGATCCTATTTGTGCATCCATTGACATTTCTAAGTCAAAGATGACTCTGAGACTCGTGGCTTTGGTGCTTGGAGAGATGGTCTGTACAAAGATGGTGGGAGGTGTCCATGGGGTTTTAGTTTTAGAATTTCGGTTTGCGTGTAGGAGAAGAAGCTCTGTTTTTGATCTGTTGAGTTTAAGAGAACCGGTGGTCATCCAGTGGTCTATAAATGTGAGGCATTTTTCTAGTCACTGATGATGGTCTTTTTGTCCAGTGATGTGGAAGTAGAGTTGAGTGTTATCAGCGTATGAGTGGAAGCAGAGGTCCGATTTTCTGATGATTTTGAGGAGTGGGCGGATGTAGATGTTAAAGAGAACTGGTGACGAGGGTGAACTTTGAGGGACTCCACAAGAGATTGTGCGGGTTTCCTAAGAAGGATGCGAACCATTGTAGATCTGAATCTGTGACTCCTGCAACTTCTTTGAGGCGGATGAGTAGAGTATTGTGGTCCACTGTATCGAACGCTGCACTGAGGTTCAACAGTACCAGGAGACATGATTCTCTGTCATCTGCTCCTTCGAGGGCACCATGCCATATTTTGAGAAGTGCTGTTTCTGTGCCATGGCCTGGGCGGAAGCCTGATTTCAGAGGGTCCAAGAGTTTGTGTGTGTCCAGGTGGCGTTGTAGCTATTGTACTACTGCTTTCTCCATAATCTTGGAGATGGTGTTAAGGCTTGTTATCGGTCTGCGGTAGTTAGGGTCCTCAGGGTCGAGGTAGGGTTTCTTTAGGAGGGGTTTGACGACGCCTTGCTTGAGGGCGATTAAAACAATCCCTTCTTTGAACAACTGATTTATGAGGTGTGTTATAGTAGGAGCCAAGATGACGCATTCTTTCAGGTGTTTTGTGGGAATGATGTCGTTTGGTGATGTGTTGTCTTGGAGGCTTCTGATGATGTTTTTGGTGGTGTCAGTGGTGATTGGGATCAGAGAAAAATTTGGTGATTGTGTGATGTTCGTGTTGATTTCCTCTTTTTGCTTTAGTTGAATGAGGTTGGTTGTTTTTTTCTGTTGAATTGTTTTCCGAATGTTGTCGATTTTGTCGATGAAAAAATCTGATAACTCATAGCAGAATTCTTGAGTTTCGTTTTACAGGGGCTCTAAGCAGGTAGGGTTCATCGTCTGAGTGACTATTTTGAAAAGTTCCCGAGGGTGGTTTAAAGCAGTTGAGATGGTGTTAGAGAAATGTTCTTTTTTAGCTTTGAAGATTGCTTTGTGGTATTTCTCAGTGAGTGCTTTGTAGTTTGTGTGGTTTTCCTTAGTAGGATTTCTTCTTCAGGCTCTTTCAGCTCTTCTGCGTTCTTGCTTGAGTAGAGTGAGAGTGCCATTAAACCATCCCGGGTTTTTATTGCGGATGAGTGTTTTACGTTTTGGAGCCCCTGAGTCTGCTGTTTGTAGTAATGCCTTGTTTAAGGAGTTGAGTGTTTGTTTCATTGAGTGGTTTAAATTTAGCATTGCTATTTTGTTTGATAGTGTGGTTTTGAAGAGTTCGGATTGTAGTTTCCTCTGAGATCTGGTCCAGTGTGTTGTTATTGCGTGTTTCCGTTTTTGGAGGGTGGTGTTGGTGGTGATTTTAAATTTGATAGCATGGTGGTCCATCCATGGTAGCGGTATGTTGTTGAATATGTTGATGTTCATATTTTGTTAGAATATGAGGTCCAGAGTGTGTCCTGAACCATGCGTGGGAGCATTTATCATTTGCTGAAGACCTAGTTCTTCCAGTTGGTTAATGCAGGAGGTAGCAATGGGGTCTTGGGTAGAGTTTGCCCAGAGGTTAAAGTCCCCAAGTAGCAGAAAATTTTTGGTTTTCAGGGTGTGTATTGAAATGAATTCAGTGAGGGGTGTAAGGAGATTAGTCTTTGGTCCTGGTAGTCTGTAGCATAGTAGTATGTGAATAGTGTCTTGGGGTATTGTTTGAAGATGTAGAGTGAGTGTCTCCATTAAAGTCACTGAGTTCTGTAAAGTTGGTTTGGTGAACACGAGGTGAGAATTGAAGATCACTGCTGGGCCTCCTCCTTTTTTACCTATTCTATGCTCAGGTAGGATACTGTAGTTCTCAGGCACCAATTCAGTTAGGATGGCGTTGCAGTCGGGTGTTAGCCAGCTTTCCGTGATGAAGAGGCAATCTATCTTCCAGTCTGTGCTTGACTGCAGATCTGGTGTTGATCAAGGCGCATGCTAATTGTTGTGGTTGAATTGGTGTCTTCCTGTGTTTGATGGTTGATTGTAGGTTGGTCCTTAGTTATTCTTCTTTTCATAATATTATTTGAATGGAGGTTGGTAATGTTGAGGTGGTATTTCTTAGCCTGTGGAGAGCGTCCGCTGAGTATTTGAAGTTGCACATGGCGAGGAAAAAAAGAGTTGATGGTGATAGGATGAATAACGATGAAGATACTGATGTAGTGCTGATGATGTTCCTAAGAAGAAGATGGTCCTAAGGATGCCGCTGATAACAACGGTAGTGTGCTGAGGTGCTGATGACAATGCGAATAGTCCTGGTGGTGGAGATGGAGGGGGGCTCGCTGACCTAACCGCCCTCCCGTTGATCCAGAGGAAGGCGAAAAAACCCCTAGCTGTGCTGGCCAATTGTTACAGTAGAGGAAAAAAAATCCTTCCTGACCCCAAGTAGGGGATGTGATTTTGATGGGACAGAACCACAGATTTGCAGAGGTTTAGATTTAAATTTGAGATCTTGCAAGACACATGGACATCAGTTAAAACAAGTTCAAAAGTGAAATTTTTAGGGGTTTGCCATAACGAGGAGCATAAATGCATTAATAATGTTTAAATTAAAAACCTGTAAGATTTTGACTGTATGTGGTACTTCTGAGCGTTTTAAAATTATGTGACTGACCATTTGATAAGTGTTTCAGTAGACTGTATACAATAATTACTGTGTATGCATTAGCAACTATACAATTTACAGAACAGCTAGTAATTATAATGTGGCAAAAATTAACATTGTGAAAATGTATTGAAACATTCTGCATTTCTATTATGTATATTATAGGTTTAAAATGTTACATTATTATCATTTTTTTTTGCTAGCTTAGCTCAGTGAAAACTTACAGTTTGACTTTTCTTATGTTCATGTCCATATACATTTTACATTTTTATGGACATTTTATGTGTTTACAACAAAGAAACACTGTATATACTTTAATGTGTAGTGTCATTATTCTGAAAGAAATTATCCCTTTTCTCTAAATGTCTAGTGTGAACCGAGTTGAGACATTTCACAGCTTTTTGCACACTAAACCTGAATGTGTGAAATAATCAGGTTTAGTATTTATTTGTGTCTGTGTGGAGAGAATCAGTTATGCACTGCTTCTCTGAAAATCATGATTTTTTTTTCATATATGCAGGAGAATTTGGTCTTTTAGAGTTTTTCTTTTTGTGTAATTTTGTGTTCTAACCATATCACATATACATAGGTATATATCTGAATTAGGCTGGCCATACAATATACAGCTTTCTTGTTCAATTTCCTTTACATTTACCTTCAGATATGTAGAGCAAGGGCCTGCCTGATTGCATACAAATTGAAAGTGTTTAGGTTTGACCTCATATTATATGGTTTTGGTAAATCTAAAGGAAAATTGTACCAGAAAATTGTAATATGTATGGTCAGCCTTAAAATAACTAAATGCAAAGCTTTTTTTAGTTTTGACTGGAGTGGTGAAAGGTTATAACCACTGTCGGGTTTTTATTGCTGTCCATTTCCCCGCATGCAAGATTAAGGCCGGGTTTACACTATTGCAAATTGGATGCAGCTTTCACCACATCCAATTCGCATGTCAGGAGATTGTGATGGGCTCTCTATGGAGCTGGTTCACACATCTGCACAGCGGCTTCGGAGCGAATTGCAATAATAATATAATAATCAAATAAAAAAAAATCAGCACTAAGAGAAATTATTTTTTCTCTCTTGGTTATATAGTTACATAGTTACATAGTTAGTCAGGTTGAAAAAAGACACAAGTCCATCTGGTTCAACCATAAAAATAAATAGATAAAAAATAATATCATACAATCCCATATACACAATCCTATACCCACAGTTGATCCAGAAGAAGGAGAAAAACCCCAGCAAAGCATGATCCAATTTGCTTCAGCAGGGGAAAAAAAATCCTTCCTGATCCCAAAGAGGCAATCAAATTTTCCCTGAATCAACTTTACCTATAAATGTCAGTATTCAGTTTTATTATGTACATTTAGGAAGTAATCCAGGCCTTTCTTATAGCAATCTACTGAGCTGGCCAGAACCACCTCTGGAGGGAGTCTATTCCACATTTTCACAGCTCTTACTGTGAAGAAACCTTTCCGTATTTGGAGATGAAATCTCTTTTCCCCTAGGCGTAAAGAGTGCACCCTTGTCCTCTGTGTTGACTTTAAAGTGAAATACTCAACACCAAGTTCACTATATGGATCCCTTATATATTTGTACATGTTGATCAAATCCCCCCTAATCTCCTCTTCTCAAGAGAGAATAAATTCAGTTCCTCTAATCTTTCCTCATAGCTGAGCTCCTCCATGCCTTTTATCAGTTTGCTTGCCCTTCTCTGCACTTTCTCCAGTTATACCGATATACTTTTTGAGAACTGGTGCCCAAAACTGAACTGCACATTCCAGATGAGGTCTTACTTATGATTTGTACAGGGGCAAAATTATCTCTCTCTCTCTTTGGAGTTCATACCTCTCCTAATAAAAGAAAGGATTTGCTCACTTTGGAAACTGCAGATTTAGCCAATGCCAAGGTTTTAGTCACATGGGGGTTATTTACTAAGACTGCCTGGTGCAAAATCTGGTGCAGCTCTGCATAAAACTAATAAGTTTCCAGGTATTTTTGTCAAAGTTTAACCACTTCAGCCCCAGAGAAATTTAGCCCCTTCCTGACCAGAGCACTTTTTGCGATACGGCACTGCATCGCTTTAACTGACAATTGCGCGGTCTTGCAACGTTGCACCCAAACAAAATTTACATCCTTTTTTTCCCACAAATAGAGATTTCTTTTGGTGGTATTTGATCACCTCTGTGGTTATTATTTTTTGCGCTATAAACAAAAAAAAGAGCAACAATTTTGAAAAAAAAAGCAATATTTTTGGCTTTTTGCTAAAATAAATATCCCCAAAAAATATGTAAAAAAACAAATTTCTTTCTCAGTTTGGGCCAATATGTATTCTTCTACATATTTTTGGTAAAAAAAAATTGCAATAAGTGTATATTTATTTGTTTGCGCAAAAGTTATAGCGTCTACAAAATTTATGGCATTTTTATTATTAATTTTTTTATTAGTAATGGCAGCGATCTGCGATTTTTAACGTGACTGCGACATTGCGGCGGACACATCAGACACTTTTGACACTATTTTGGGACCAGTGACATTTATACAGCGATCAGTGCTATAAAAATGCACTGATTACTGAGTAAATGACACTGGCAAGGAAGGGGTTAAACACTAGGGGGCAATAAAGGGGTTAAGTGTGTCCGAGGGAGTGATTTTAACTGTGGGGGGGATGGGCTTACTACAACATGACAGAGATCACTGCTCCTGATGACAGGGAGCAGTAGATCCCTCTCAAGTTGCTAGGCAGAACAGAGTAATGCCTTGTCATGATCACGGGCCCCCGAAGGACATCGAGTCCTCGGGATCTGCAGGCACGCTCACGCCCACTAAGCCGCATCAGGTACTCCCATTTGCTCAGCCACGTCATTGTGCCGACGTACATCGTCGTGTGCTGGTCGGCAAGCAGGTAATTGAACAAGTTGAAGTTAGAAGCTGATTGGCTACCATGCACAGCTGCACCAGATTCTGAGTGCACCGGTTTTAGTAAATCTCCCCCATGGCATTTCATAAGTCATATGTTTGTGTGCATGACAGTTTGTACTGTATTTTTTTCTTTACACAGTTAAATTGGATATGCTAATATGGTTTTCTGTAGAAAATATAGAGCTGATTAATTGAGGGGGAGACATTAAAGGCACAAAAGTGGAATTGGTGTCCAACCAAAATTCTCTTTGAAATGTTGCATAATGTGAGCAGATGCTATTTGGTATTTCTAACAACTCCACATTCACACACATTTTATTTTATTAGTTGAATCTACATTTTTTAAACTTGTATAATTTTAATTCCTTTTTTTAAACATTACCAATACACCTGTTATAGAAAATAACGCGAAATATATTATAAGGATAAAAATAGGAGCTCTATCGTTTCTGATTTACATGCTTGCATGAGAGACTTAGAAAGTATTGGAGCGAAAGCAGAGCCAGGAAACTGAAATTGCCAAAAGGAGGTCAAAAATTGTGATCTCTGCATTTTTATTAGGTGACATTTAGGGTAGTTTACAAACAGGTTTACAAACAGGTAGGGTATTGTGGTGACATGCATTATACACATGTTGCACTAATAACAAATATCTGTTTTATTTTGGGTTCAACATTTACATGACCACAGTCACTCTCACTCTCACTCTCTGCAGGCTTGGCTATGGAAATAGAGAAGGCATTAGTCATCAGCCTGTAAGTCAGGCACAGAGGGGTGGTGCAGGGGCTGTGGGATTAAGGGCATTGGCTGACATCTGGTAAACTAAAATGCATTCTGTGCAAAGGAGGGTGACAATGCTACCATTGCATTGGAGGCGGTGGTAGTGTTGTCACTACATAAAAGGAAATTATAATGACACAGGAGAACTGCCAAGATAAACAAGTTATGAATAGAAGAAACCTATAACTAATAGCAGATGATATGCTAAATAGCAAATTTACTGTTAACTTTGCAATAACTTCATTTTGCAAGGAAATTTTCTCTTAGCTTACTGATGTGAATTCATTTTGCAAAAAATACCTAATCACATGCAACGATAATAAATAAAACAGTATTTTTGCATGCACATAATTGGATGGTGGAAGTCATCAAAACTTCACTTCATTCACTAAGCTAATGAAAAAGTGCAAAATAAACAGCCTATTTGTCTTTAGTAGAATCAACTCCATAGACTCTTCTCTTGAACTGTTTAATTGACCACTATGATTGTTAAAATATTTTTAGGATTTATATATTCAAATTATTTAAAGAGACAATGACATCAAGAAAGAGGGCTTAGGTAGCTCACTAATTAGCTAATGTCCCATATTTTTGCCAAATCTGTCAGTACCTGAACTAGTATTTTTGAATTATTAAGCTATTTAGAATAATTCTGCAGTCTCTAAGGAGAGAACAGTCTAACTCGGACAACTACTATGTCGATTCTGTGCAGTTTTCTATAAAGGTATCAGAGATTTAAGCAACGGTGCCAACCCAGATGACATTCCACTACTGATAATTTGACTGTAGCAGCAGTAAAATCGACATTAGGGAATCAGAGGGGCTGCCATTGCTAATTTATTGGCTGTTATGCTGACCCAGCAGTTTTAAAGTGGCTCTGACTCTTGAATAAAAGTTCTAATAAAAGTGTTATCTGCAGAGAAGACTGTAAATAGTTACATCTTCTTCTGCCCACGATGCTGAATGCTGCTTTAATGAGGGCAAATTGTCTCATGAAGTTTTCTCAGAAACCACTCTTCTAGTAATGTTGTTCTCCTGTGTCCTTTGCAGCGATTAGTGTTTCCTACCGCTGACCTCCACATCACTACTGTGTACTTTAATGCTACTGAGTTGCTTTAATGCTTTATAAGTCATTAGAATGCAGTAGGAAGGTCAAAACAAACTTGCTTGCATACTTGTGTCAGGCTAGTAATTTTAAGAAAAAATTAAAAATATACCGTGCCAGTGTTCCAATGTAAACAGCAGCTAGCACTACAGCAGACAATTTGTGTATATGGATAGATAAAATACAGTGCTAATCACATAAATAAGAGAATTCATATATGTGCAATAAATGTGACTTTTGAGTGCTCACAAATATTAAAAATCAATGTAATGATACACATAAAGAAGAAAATAGTGGCATTTATGTGAATTGTAAAACACAAAAAAGTGGTGGATAGCTATAACATAAGCAGGTGACTATCACACATGCTCACAGGATATGTAAACTGAAAAATCGCAGTCCAAAATAAAAGTATAATGAACAAATCCAATCAAGCGTGTATGTTAGATGGTTAAAATGGTAAACCAAGATATGATGAATAAGTCCCAAGGTTAAAGAATCACCACAGTGAAGGGGTCTGCCACCAATCAGATATGAGGGGGCTTACTAGAACATGTGGACCTAATTAGCTTATACCAAATGGGTCTATACAGGCAGTGGTGTTAAACACCTGGTAAGAAATCGCCACTCTTCTAGTCTCCGGGCGAACTTTGAACAGCTGGGGGATTATAAGAAATCGCCTCTCCACTCATAACTGGACAAACTTTGAACAGCTGGGGGGGTGGAAATGAGATGATAGCGCATGTTGAAAAATTCCTTGTAGATAGTAGACAAGATGTAATGGCATAGACAGGACTGTCTATGCCATTATAACATTTTGTCTTAAACAGACATCATCTGGGATGTCAGACTGTCTCTGCCATTGCATTTATATTGGAAATATGACCCAAAAGTAGATAACCAGCCCATGACACGACATGCGTGAGTTCCTAATTCACTCCCTGCATCCCGGCAAAATGGCACAGATGCGTGCTGGTCAAGCCTCACCCTGATACCGAGGGAGGACAACGCGCTAAGGCTATGTCATGTGTGTGGGTCGAGTCTTACCCTGAAATCGATGCAAATAACTGGCTACCAATACATCATGTATGCAGATCAAGCATCGCTATGATATTGGGGCAAACAACCCACTACCGCTACATCATTGCCACAATCGTAAAGTTATGATGAATTGAGTGGTTGCAATCGGCAGTTTAAGTTTAAGACTTATTTTAAACCAACTGACCATAATGACACTATCCCTGACGACAGATGCCACCATAAATCGTGGCTGCGGTCCATTCCTCGCAGCCAGTATTTACACCTGCGACAGAATTGTACTGAAGTCAATGATTTTAGAGATCAGGCCTCCGTACTTTTAGATAAGGGTTACAATCAAGGGGAGGTAGATTTAGAACTACAGAAGACACTTGCTGTAGATAGAGGCTCCTTTTGTTGGATAAGCCTCGCCAGAATAGAGATGACGATTTCTATACTCAATATAAACAGATTAAACATAATTTGGACAAATGTTGGAACATTATAAAAATTGGTGGCATTTTGGGCCCCCTATTGCCTGACGGGAGCCCCGTCATTGCAGAGCAAAATTGCCCCTAATATTATTAATTCCCAAGTTAGGCCCTCCTTCTTTCATAAGTTAGTTGGCTATTACCCCTGCAAAAAGTGTAATGTACTGTATGTCAACACAATACATGTGGCAGAGTGAAAACACAATTTAAATCTATGGTTATTAACTGCGTTTCTGATATGAAACAATTCTTTACCTGTGCCACTACAAATATTGTTTACCTAATTACTTGCCCATGTGGTAAACAATATGTGGGCAGAACTATCCTCCCATTTTCTATAAGGGTTAATGAGCACATAGCCAAAATCAGAAAGGGAGCAACCATACTTTTAAATAGGAGTTTTGCCTATAGTTTTACACTATGTCGAGTCTTCCCTCCCTGGATTTATGTGCTAATGGAGTGATGGTGAGAGGATCCCACCTCTGAAATTGACTTTGATGGTCCTGCATAAAAGTGTGCATCTTTGCTGCATCAATTATGGTGAAAGTTTATAATCTCCCAGCTGTTCAAAGTTCGCCCGGAGACTAGAGGAGTGGCGATTTCTTACCAGGTGTTTAACACCACTGCCTGTATAGACCCATTTGGTATAAGCTAATTGGGTCCACATGTTTCAGTAAGCCCCCTCATATCTCATTGGTGGCAGACCCCTTCACTGTGGTCATTCTTTAACCTTGGGAACCTTTAGTCATCATATCTTGGATTTCCATTTTGACCATCTAACATACACGCTTGATTGGATTTGTTCACTATACTTTTATTTTGGACTGCAATTTTTCAGCTCACATATCCTGTGAGCATGTGTGATAGTTACATGTTTATGTTATAGACATCTGCCACTTTTGTGTCTTACAATTCACATGAATGTCACAATTTTTCTTGTTTATGTGTATCATTACACTGATTTTTAATATTTGTGAGCACTCAAAAGTCACATTTATTGCACATATATGAATTTTCTTATTTATGTGATTAGCGCTGCACTGTTTTTTATTTAGTAAATCAAAGTGTTGAAAGCTTAACTTCTGCCAAAAGTCAAAAAGTGAGCACAAAATGAATAGAACCTCTGTATTTTAGAGTATGGAAATCTCTCCACTGGGGACAAAGGCAAAAAACTGTTTTAGTGTAGTGATGAAGGGTTAGAACATTTGACAATATTTGTATTGCTGTCTCTGTCTTCCTGTGCCATGGACAACCATACACATTCATCTTGTCTGGACATCACAGGGACAGAAAGCAGAAAAGACCTGAAAGAAATTTTGACTTCTCCTACTCTAAAACCAAATAAAAACACGTGGCTGCAGATAACCCTGAATAAAATGCATTGGCATGACAGCCATACAATGCCAATTTTTGGAAAGAGAGATGAAAAATGGCAGCCTACATGGTTCTGTCATGACATATACCTTACATATATGTGTTGCCAGGGTTGCTTAGATAGGCAACAAAATGGGCTCAAATTGCACCTCAAAGGTATCGGTACTCAGTAGTTGCAAGTACTTGACTAAAAGTATGGGTACCCATACTCACCGGTTTAAAATCAGTATGAGTGCAACCCTAATTAAAACCTATGACACTTTTGTTTTATGTATACAAACATATAATACATGAAAATGTGCATTCAGTATATACAACCATGTAATACATAAAGATTATTCACATACAGTATGTTTGACAGCGTATCGTTATTTATGCCCCTCCACTTAACATAGCTTGGCTCCTTGATGTAAGATAGGGTCTGGTTTAGGTTTTTTTCCCCCATTTTACTGGAAGGGCTGATATTCTGTTAATATGTTATATTTGGTAGGTGTTATCTGGTTGCTTGGAAGTTCCATCCTATCCTTACTTTATTATAACTTGATTATTTTTATTTGATTAATAAAGGAAAAAATAATATATATATATATATATATATATATATATATATAGAGAGAGAGAGAGAGAGAGAGAGAGAGAGAGAGAGAGAGAAAGAGAGAGAGTTTTTTTTTATAACTGGACCTCCTCCCTAGGGAGGGCAGGGTGGGGACAGTAGTAGTACTCAGGCTCCTGATCACCCAATCTTGGATGAATAATTAAAAAAACTTATAGGATATTGCAAAACATTCTTTGTACACATTCATTATATTGTTTGAAAGTATTGTATGTTGATTGATATTTATAGTTCAACAGAACCTGAAGAACTGAGATTGGAGACCCACAAAATGATTAATTATATCACTCCCACCGACCAGACCCTATCTAGGAGTCAAGCTATGTTAAGTGGAAGGGGTTAAATAATGATATGCTATGAAACAGATGTGAAGAATCTTTATGTATCACATGGTTGTATATGAGCAAATTTCCATTTATTATATGTTTGTATACATAAGACAAAAGTGTTGGAGAAAACTTGCCATACGTTTTAATGATTTTACAATAAATTGATGAATTTTAACAGTATGGTAAATGTATTGCACTATTAGACACCCTTAAAATCACATATTTGTAGGAAATTGTTTTGGCTGACATGACAGGCGTCTTTTAAAATACCATCAAATTTTCATCGTCTCAGCACGCTCTCTAATACCCCACTCCTGCTTCGTATGTGATAGTCTTAGTTGAAATGGTTTAAGTGTATCATTATTATAATGTGGGTGGATTTGTAATTAGCATTGTTTTATGAACTTGACAGAAAACTAGATGAATTGCAGCACTTAATTCATCAATAAATTCTGACATGAAATTGTGTAAAAAAAACCCCAATGTGATTACATGCCATAAAAAGACTGTACAGTAAGTAATTGGAAAGGAGTCCACAGCATTTTGGCAGCAAAGAATCATTACATATAAAACCATCCACACAGTAATATAGTCATTCTGCAGATTGTTTAAAAAGACAGCGCTGCAAAAAAAAAAAAAGTCAACTAACATTGCATTTTAAAATGCATTTATAACACTTACTGCTACAGACTTCATTGGAGATGATTTTCACTCTCTTGCAGAGCTAGAAGCACCCATAGTCTTTATTATCTGACAATTCTTCCATGTTGGATAATTCATCTCTGATGTGCACTGTCGCTCTCCCTGCCTGTGTCACTATTGTGTCATTGCAGCTCTGAAGGAACACAAGTGACGCAATGGCCAGCTATAGTACACTCAGGGAGTTACAGAAATCCCACACACCTGGAATAATTCTACTGGCACTTCTAGCTCTGAAAGGTAGCTGTGACAGGCTACATTAGAAATGGTAAGTAATATAAACATCATTTAATAGATGTGTTAGTTTACATTTTTACATTGTAAAAGTGGCTCTTTAAATAAGCAATATAGCAACCATATACCTCCTCAAGACACAAGCAGTCTATTTTAAGCACATATCCCTCACTGGAATTGTGTTTATTGCTGTAAAAGAGATATGGGCCTGACACTGTTCAGCTTGAGGCACAGAAAGGAATGTAAAACGAAGAATAATTTCAAGTTCAGGAAACCTTTGAAACTGCTTGTTTATTCTAGGGGAGAGTGGAAGCACATTTCCTTACCTGATCATCCACTCCTCCAGCAGATGGTGCTCCCCAATGCTCCAGAGGTGGAATGTCCCTCACCAGTCATGATGATGTCAAGACCTTAGACCACCAGGGCATGGGAGAATAGAAGCTATCTGGGCCAGTTTAGCAATGCAGAGGAGTGAAGGACCGGGTAAGTAAATCTACTCTTCTTTGTCCCCTCTACCCAAATGAGCAGTTGACCCTTGCATTGTGAGGACAGCCCCAAGGGAAAATTTTTATATATCTTGCTGGGCTGGGCTTTAAGTGAAATGACTACAACAATATGTGCACACATACTGTAGAAACCCTGGCAAAAATGATGGAGTCACCAGTCCCTGAGGATGTTCCTTCAGTTGTTTATTGTTGTAGAAAAAAGCATTCCAAATGGCAACTTTCTGGCTTTAAGAAACACTAAAAGAAATCAAGAAAAATAATTGTGGTGGCCAGTAACAGTTAGATTTAGAACAAGCACAGGGAATAAATTATGGAATCACTCAACTCTGAGGAAAAAATTATGGAATCATGAAAAACAAACAAAATAACACTCCAACACATTACTAGTACTTTGTTGCACCACCTCTGGCTTTTATAACTGCTTGCAGTCTCTGAGGCATTGACTTAATGAGTGATAAACAGTACTCTTCATCAATCTGGCTCCAGCCTTCTCTGATTGCTGTTGCCAAATCATCTTTGCAGGTTGGAGCCTTGTCATGGACCATTTTCTTTAACTTCCACCACAGATTTTCAATTGGATTGAGATCCGGACTGTTTCCAGGCCATGACATTGACCTTATGTGTCTTTCTTCAAGGAATTTTTTCACAGTTTTTGCTCTATGGCAAGATGCATTATCCTCTTGATAAATGATTTCATCATCCCCAAACATCCTTTCAATAAATGGGATAAGAAAAGTGTCCAAAATTTCAATGCAAACCTATGCATTTATTGAAGATTTAATGACAGCCATCTCCCCAGTGCCTTTACCTGACATGCAGCCCCATATCATAATTGACTGTGGAAATTTGCATGTTTTCTTCAGACAGTCGTCTGCATAAATCTCATTGGAACGGCACCAAACAAAAGTTCCAGCATGATCACCTTGCCCAATGCAGATTCGAGAGGTAATAAAAGAATATGACTTTCATCCAACCATCCACAGTCCACGATTGCCTTTCCTTAGCCCATTGTAACCTTGTTTTTTTGTGTTTAGGTGTTAGAGATGGCTTTCTTTTAACTTTTTTGTCTGTAAATGCCATTTACTTTAGGCGGTTTCTTACAGTTCGGTCACAGATGTTGACTCCAGTTTCCTCCCATTTGTTCCTCATTTGTTTTGTTGTACATTTTCTGTTTTCAAGGCATATTGTTTTAAATTTTCTGTCTTGGCGCTTTGAAGTCTTCCTTGGTCTACCAGTATGCTTGCCTTTAACCACCTTCCCATGTTGTTTGTATTTGGTCCATGTTTTAGACACAGCCGACTTTGAACAACCAACATCTTATGCAACACTGCGTGATGATTTACCCTCTTTAAGGAGTTTGATAATCCTCTCCTTTTTTTCAATTGACATCTCTGGTGTTGGAGCCATGCTTCATGTCAGTCCACTTGTTGCAACAGCTCTCCAAGGTGTGATCACTCCTTTTTACCTACTTACTAACAAGCAGATTTAGTATGATGCAGGTGTAATGCCGCGTACACACGGCTGGACTTTTGGGCTACAAAAGTCCAACAGCCCGTCCGACAGACTTTCGACGGACTCTCGACGGACTTTTGGCGGACTTGCGGCAGACTTTCTAACGAATGGACTTGCCTACATACGATCACACAAAAGTCCTGACGGATTCGTACGTGATGACGTACACTGGACTAAAATAAGGAAGTTGATAGCCAGTAGCCAATAGCTGCCCTAGCGTGGGTTTTTGTCCGTCGGACTAGCATACAAACGAGCCGATTTCTGGGTCCGGCGGAGTTACGACGTAAAGATTTGAAGCATGTTCTAAATCTAAAGTCCATCAGATTTGCGGCTGGAAAAGTCAGCTGAAAGTCCGGGGAAGCCCACACACGATCAAATTGTCCACCGGATTTGGTCCGTCGGCATCCGTCGGACTTTTGTAGACGAAAAGTCTGACCGTGTGTACGCGGCATTAGTGTTTGTAATGAAAATTTACAGGGTGATTCCATAATTTTTTCCTCAGAATTGAGTGATTCCATAATTTATTACCTGTGCTTGTTCTATAAATCTAACTGTTACTGGCCACCACAATTATTTTTCTTGATTTCTTTTAGTGTTTCTTAAAGCCAGAAAGTTGCCATTTGAAATGCTTTTAGTTTTTGGCCATGTCTGTGATCTGCTTTTTTTCTACAACAATAAACAACTGAAGGAACATCCTCAGGGACTGGTGATTCCATCATTTTGCCAGGGGTTGTATATTAGAATACTTTAGTAAATCTCTGTGTGAGATGTATGTAAGTATTGGGAACATATAGCACATAATAGTGGGCCTTTCAGTAACTAGGTAGTCTACATGAATAGCATAGCTTCTATGGTACATCTATGTTGCAATATTTGGGATAAGTATATATTTTGCAAAAAAATATTATAAAATATGTTATTGAGCCCCATAGCAAAACCACTAGGTCCCATTCTGACCTTCCCTGGCCAGGACAGTAATGCGCAAGCACATGCAGTAAGTAATGTATTAACTTTAAAAGCACTGTCACCTCACCAGAAAGTGTACCTGCGCTCGATGCAGCAATCCTAAGTGCACACTGTAATATAAATGATTTCCTTACATTTTGAAGCATTTTAACACAACACTCTAATGCCCCGTACACACGGTCGTATTTTCCGATGGAAAATGTCCGATCGGAGCACGTTGTCGGAAATTCCGACCGTGTGTGGGCTCCATCGGACATTTTCCATCGGATTTTCCGACACACAAAGTTTGAGAGCAGGCTATAAAATTTTCCGACAACAAAATCCGATCGCGTCAATTCCGACCGTGTGTGGCCTGTTCCGACGCACAAAGTGCCACGCATGCTCAGAAGAAATTCCGACATGGAACAGCTTGGTCTGGTAAAATTAGCGTTCGCAATGGATACAGCACTTTCGTCACGCTGCAATGTTAAAAATGGTTTAATACAACGCACTCTCCTCTTCTTTATAATGTGACAAGAATTAAGTAGTTTTGCTGCTCATATTCACACACACTTCTCACAAACGTATTTTTTTTTCTTGGGATTCCCTGAATATATTGTTATTTGTCACATCTGACATAAATTTTTTTTTTTTTTTTTTTGATTTAAAGCCATTTTTCTTTTAGATTTTATGTTTGTATTTTTTCAAAATCTGATCTTTGTTTAATGTTATTTTTAGTTTTACTCCAGATCTTTTTTGTGTGTGTTTTGTGTGTCAAGTTACCACAACACCATTGATTTTTTTTATTATTTAATCTCAAGGAGATTGTTTGTTATTGGTGTCCCTTGTTAATTTCACATTGTATTTTTGAAATGTACCTGAATCCTCACAAACAAACTGTCCTTTTTGAAGTAAAACACACATAGGTAAGTATAATTCAAACCAAAAATCCTTTATTAAGGGCTCAGAACCAAACAAAGAGGGAGGCAACGCTGGATAAACAGCAGAAATTAGCGAAGCCTGGGACCCCCAGGGCAGATATCAATTCTTGAACATCAAAATTGGTGGCCTGAGGAGTCCATATGTAAGGGAGGGCAGTCTGGTCCAGAAGTCCCAGAGATCCAGAAAGCAGCAGATGACATCTGTGTCCCTAGGCTGTGGTACCACAAGAGGCTGCATCTTTTGGCCGACCAGACTGGATCCAGAGACCTCACTTTCTGGTCTTCCTTCCACGCTTCCTTCCTGGCTGTGGCTCTGCTGTTGGAGATGTGGCAGGAGGAGGAGGAGGACTAGGAGGACCAGGAGGAGGAGGACCTGCAGGAGGAGGAGGAGGACCATGTGTGAGTTCACAAAGGTGTGTATCAGATGTAATTTGGGCCCTCACCCCCTTATTAAGAGCCTCCAATATTAACGACTCACACATGAGTTGTTGTCCCTCCTCCATCCTCTGCATTTTAGAGGCAATGATGGCAGCAAAGTCATCCTCCACGGCGTGTGGTGCTCCCAGGGCCTCTGTAGCCCTCCAAAAGAGGCCTATCGCAGCCTCCTCTAGGGCACTCCTCCTCCTGCCACTTTCTCTTTCCAGGTGTAGGGGAGGGACCTGCAGATCAGGCAGCCGGCTTGGCACGGCCACCTCCTGGCTGAGACTTCCCTGGGTATGAAAAAGGTACATGGTTTTAGTTTTTGCATCATCAATCACAATCATATATTAGTACTCCAAACTAACATATAGTTAACATCATTGATTGGACAACCAGCAATATTTAGAGGAATGCTATACCTGGCTCAATCTGGGCTCCTCCACATGTTGCTGCCTGGAAGGCCCAGGTTGGGCGTCAGAAGCCTCAGCTGGGGGGGAAGGAAGCGTGGAAGGAAGACTGGAGAGGGATGACCTGGGTTCAGTCTGGCCTGCCAGAAAATGCAGCCTGTCATAGTACCACATCCTGGGGACATAGATGTCATCTGCTGCTCCGGATCTCTGCGAATCCTGGACTTTCTGGCGCTCCCTTACATATGTGCTCCTCAGGCCACCAATTAGGATCTTCAAATATGTGATGTCTGCCGGATCACCTGCTTCACAAATTCCAACAATTGATCCAGCGCTGCCTTCCTCTTTGTTTGGTTCCTGTAATGTGGGTGGTTGATCTCCCACAGACAGGGCAGCTCCCTGAACATGTCAATAAATATTGCCATGATGTCATTATCTTGTAAGATATCCATTTTCACTGCAAGACACAACACAAGACAAACCCTAATGTCAGGCCAAACTCTACTAATCTTGTTACAAGATCGTTCTTACGATCGGCGCCTCCTATGCTCCTTCCTCCGCTCACAGATCGTACATAATACGCACGTGTGGTACGCTTTATACACACTGTGCATGCGTGTAACTCCGCCCGCCCCTGACGTTCTTTCTAGTCTATCGCCCGCCCCTTTTCGTTCTGCGCAGTGGGGGAAGAGCACATGGCAGATACACAGTAGGTGCGTGCTAATTACAGGAACGAGGAGGAGGAGGAGGAAAGCCCGAATCCGGACACGTCCCGATCCAGAAGGAGAAGATTTAAGGCCACAAATATGTCCTTTGGGGAGATGTTGGAGATGGTGGACATCCTGAAGAAGGCCGACTATGATGGAAAGTATGGATCTTACCACAACCCCAATATCAGAAAGGCCAAGATCATTGCGAAAGTGGTCAAAAGTCTACACCGGAATTTCGGGGTACGACGATCGAAAGATGAGCTCAGGAAGCGGTGGTCGGACCTGAAATTAAGAGAGCCCGAGCAGTACAGAAAGATCCGGAGAGTGCTGCAAAAAAGTAAGTAGTTGTGCTGTGTTCCTATTCTTTTTGTCTTTATTACGTTCGTGCTGCTCCATATGCTTTTCTTAATTGTTGTACAGTTTAAAATGGCAATTTTAATGTTCATGGGACCATTATTCGTTTGTATCAAACATTTTTATTCGGCCTCTAAAACACCATTGTTTTGGCCATATGCATTTTCCTACATTTTTTTAGGGCCTACTTGTATGAAAAATATTTGGTTGTGTAGATGGCTTTGTTACTAGAATGAAATGCAAACTAGATTCTGTGTAAGGAGAGGACACTGAGCAGCTGTTTTCACATCTGGACACTGGAGCACTAGTGTGGGACACAAGAACACAATTTTTATTAGGGGGGGCACACAGGTGCTCCAGTGTATACTATAGGGGGGATCTCCATCTGTGAAGCTTGTACAAAACAGGTAAAGTATTGCAGGTTGACAAAGGACACTAAAAAAGCTACATCTTGGAACTCTGCTAAAATTGACAATTGTACCCCACTTCCAAGCAATATTTCCTATTTATAGTTCTGCCATCAAATATCTGTGTGCTAATTATACCATTTTTGTTTTAAATAGGGGAGAAAAGACTCGGAGGACACCCCTCATCCGAGGAGACCAGAGACCCCCCACCTCTGGAAGAAGGGGAAATACCCCAAACACAAGCTGAGCAGGAGGAGGAAGAAGATGTGGTGGAAATTGGCACCACAACAGGTGAGTGTCTGCGACCACAGACTCAGGTAAGAGATGGATGCTGGCAGATTTTTGATACCTGTTTTTGTTTGGTTACTCTCTTTTTAGGTGATCGTGATGTTATGGATTGAGATCCTTTCACATCAGAAAGTGCCCAGATCCTGATCGGGGAGATCATGGGGTGTAATTTTGAATTGGAAAACCTCAAGAAAAATATCAATGATGTTATTCAAAAAAATAATAACATCATTGATGTTTTGGGGCGAATTTAAAACCCCACAAAATCACTTTCTTTTTTTGTGTGCTACAATCTTTAAAATTTTTGAGCGATGTTTCGAAAATCCAGATTTGTAGGATGCACACAGTGTGCCAACATGTGCTATCTGCCATCACGGGAGATCAATGGATGCGTTTTGGGGGTGCAACCCCTTCCTCAATAATAAAGTCGAGGTGAGGAAGGGGTTGCTCCCACAAAACACGTCCCTTGATCCCCCGTGATGGCAGCTAGTACATGTTGACATTCGTAAATTGGTGTGCATCTTCCAAATTTGGCTTTTCAAGGGGTGACTTCACCCCATCTGATTGCAATATCAAACACAGTTCCTAAATACTCATGTCTGATATTGCCTTCAAGTTTTACCATATGTGAACTTTGTAAGTTCAAGATTTTTGTCTTTCTTGTTGGTTTTACACAGGCCTGTTTTATCGTAAATGGACATTTCTATTTTTGATAATGCCACCCCAAAAATTGTTATACAACAAACATGTTGGTTTGTTTTAAAAACCTTTTCTAAATGCACATGTGATTGTGCAGGTATTAAAAAGTTTGTTAATCAAGAATGTGTGGATTATTGTCTCAACGTTACAACACTTTTGTGGTGATGTAATTGCTGTTTTCTGAGAAAATGGTGGTTATTTCCTAAGGGCAAATCCTCTTTGCACTACAAGTGCAGTTTCAGTGCAGTTTCAAGTGCACATGTAGTATAAAAAGTGTCTACGCCTTTAGTAAATAACACCCAACAAGGTTACACAATCACGCCATTTTCAGGACTCCCCACATTGCTGTCATGGTCAGCTAAAACAAACACAAGCAGTAAATGTCACCAAAGATTAGCTTTTTCTTTTTTATTTGATAAATGCTTCACAAATTGTCTGGCATATTGATGGCCCCCCTACCCGCAAAGAACTCAAGGTATCTTAACCGGACATTACAGGCACTCAGGGAGGGCAAGCCAGGATGGCCACTTTCAAGCGCCGTCAGGGTTGGATCATGTAGAATTCCGGCCTCAGGCCCAACTGAGCCAGCATAGTTGGCAGAATGTTTGCGTAAAAAGTTATGGAGAACACAGCACGCCAGGATTAGATGATTAAGTTTATACTCCGCCATATGGATGGGTGTCAGAAATAGGCGGAACCGGCTGGCCATGATGCCAAATGTGTTCTCCACCACTCTTCTGGCTCTGGCCAGCCGGTAATTAAAAACCCTCTGTTCGGGGGTGAGGGTCCTCATCGGGAATGGCCGCATAAGATGGTCCCCCAGTGCAAATGCTTCATCCGCAACGAAGACGAATGGGAGTCCTTCCACAAATTCCTCTGGAGGTGGCAAGTCCAAGCTGCCATTCTGGAGACGCCTGTAGAACTCCGTCTAGGTGATGACTCCACCATCGGACATCCGGCCATTCTTCCCCACGTCCACATACAAGAAGTCGTAATTAGCCGACACCACCGCCAACATCACAATACTATTGAACCCCTTATAGTTGAAATAGTATGACCCCGAGTTGGGTGGTGGGACGATGTGGACGTGTTTCCCATCAATTGCCCCTCCGCAGTTAGGAAAGTCCCACCGCTGGGCAAAGTGGGAGGCCACAGTCTGCCATTCCTGTGGCGTGGAAGGAAACTGTTGAGGAAAACAAAAATAAATTACTATTTTTGCACATAAACATGGCAAGCAGATTAGGCAAAAACATTCTTGGCCAACCTCCAGATAGCATTTATTAAGGGGAAATTAACACCAAAGTATAAGGTACACCTATCATATTCAACCCCCCCTCTCATGGGCCATTTCTAACATTATAGGGGGGGTGTAATCTTGGACAGGTAACCCTCTTCACTTCATTGAGAGATGAATGCCTAAATACAGGGTATTACTTGGAACAGCACCTCCTAGTTACGCTATTGGCAGCCCACTGGACAGGTAAGAAGTGTCATAATACAAAATTATAAATACACACTGTATGCATTTGAGGACATTTGGACATTCTGCTATTACCTGTCAAAATAATAATAGGATATAAAAACTTTAAACAGTACCATTTGAAAGTATACAGGCAGGCCCTTGCACTACATGCTTTGGGTAATTCATCCATAAATCTGAGCACAAAAGAGATGGGTATAGTGTGTAAGGGTTTGGCAAAGTCAGCAGATAGGTGATTGATGATAGATAGAGAGTAGGGATCAGCTGACTTAGCAGTTGGGGGGAGGGAGGGTTAATAAAAATGATTTGGGTACACCACAAAAAAAAGTCTCTGGCACTCTGCCTGAATTTAAAGCACAAATCACATTTCTAAACATTTTATGGGGTGTTTGGGGTAAAGCACTACTATGGAGCTGATAAAATACATTGTTAAGTGACTACATGAGGTGAATATAAGGGCAGGAGAACATGCTGGGGAGGTTATTGAAGGCCAATGTGTATGAAGGACTAAAAAATTAATTACAGAAAAATCCAGCATGCATGAGGACAAAGGGGACATTCACAGCATATTCCAATTATGGTAATTAGGGATTGAGAAAAGAAATACAATATGTTATCAATCATTAAATACAATAAAATGTGAGATTAAAGGATAAAAATCTTACCTTCATATACTCCTTCTGCAGGACCTGTATGATGGCAGAACAGGTCTCTGGGATTATGATCCCCAGAGCCTGGGGGGAGATGCCTGTCGAGAACTTCAAGTCCTGCAGACTTCTCCCTGTCGCCAAGTACCGCAGGGTAGTGACCAGCCTCTGCTCCGGAGTGATGGCTTGCCTCATGCAGGTATCCTGCCTGCTAATATAAGGGGTCAGCGAAGCCAGCAGACGGTGAAACATGGGGTCCGTCATCCTGAGAAAGTTCCTGAAATCATCAGGATTATTCTCATGGATCTCACGGAGCAAAGGCATATGAGAGAACTGGTCACGCTGAAGCAACCAATTCTTAAAGGCACGCGGAACTTGCTTGCATGCACTGAAGAGCAGATACAAACCCACAAGCACAAACTGAACCGCAGAAAACGATCTGAAAGCCACGAGTCTGAAAAAGCGCGAATCGTCTCTCACCAAACTTTTACTAACACGAGATTAGCAAAAGGAGCCCAAAGGGTGCCGCGCTTGGTTCTGAACTGGCCTTTTCTAGTCTCATCGTATGTGCTTGACGTCACCGCGTTGTTGGCGATCGGAAATTCCGACAACTTTGTGCGACCATGTGTACGCAAAACAAGTTTGAGCCAACATTCGTTGGAAAAAATCCTAGGATTTTGTTGTCGGAATGTACGAACAAAGTCCGACCGTGTGTACGGGGCATAACACATACATGGTGTGCTTCTGCTACCATTCACTGCAGTAATATGTATATTTACAATTGTGTTAACGCAATGAATAGGTGTGAGTCAGCATTATGGAGCCCCCATCTCTGTAATCTTGAAGACAATTCATGCCATAATACAGAATACCAATTGTTTTCATAACAATTGTGTAAAGGTTTCCACACTATACAGTACATAGATTGAGCTCATCCAAATATATGTGTCCAATATTATTGTTACCTGCATAAATCAGGGGGTAGCAAAAAAAATGCCCTAAAGCCCCAATAGCATTTGCACAGCCTCATAGACATACTTTGGCAACAAATATGTTTCACTAAGCAATATTTCAGCCCTAGAAATAGTAAAACAATCCTCAATGTAACTCTAAGGAAACACTTATAAAACTGATATATAATGCCATACCTAGTCATCAATCACAGTGCATTTAATCATTTCTCAGCATCTCCCCTATGATCTATAAACTGATCAGGTTGACCCTGCCTAACCTGGACTTAAGCCATTTAGTAAAAAGAAAATCTCTAGTTTCTGCTAAAACATACATTTTTATTGACATGTGTCTGGTTTGCCCCAAAATATATAAGCAAACTACTATTCAATGTGACAGGATAAAAAAGTATAACTAAAGGCAAAACTTTTTTTTTTTTTGGACAGAGTGGAGGGGGGGGGGGGGGTAGAATGCTGGTCAGTTTTTATTTTTGCCTGTACTACCATCACCCTCTCTATTTATTCTGTTTTCAATGATCATTTTTAGTGAAAATAAAAGAAAAGCCCACATTTTGGGTCGTCCCCAGAAAAGCAATAGAGGGGAAATATTCCAATGGGGACACTAGTTGTGGTGACCCAGGGATTGTCTTAATTTGCAGGTATTTCCTGTCACTTCTTGTTTTGGCTATGGAAGTGAAGACAAATTTACCCAACAGGGGTTATAACCCTCCCTTACTCTATCCAAAAAGAAAAAAGAAAAAAGTTTTGCCTATAGTTCTACTTTAAGGTAGTGGCTACTGATAGGTAGGGCCCTTGTGGAGTTCAGGATCAATGAGGTAGTAAGAGGGTGTAACACTGCGGCTGTGCTGCTAGGAATACTGTTAGTATTTTCTATCATTAACCACTTGCCAACCAGCTGCCGCAGTTGTACTGCGGCAGAATGTCACAGCTTAGCAAAACGATGTTATGTAACGTTGCTTCGCCCTGTGGCCACTAGGGGCGCGGGCCCCCTGCTCGCCCACGTAGCCGATGCCCACGTAGCGCGATCGCTCTGGGCACACAGAGAACCGGGATCTATGTGTGTAAACACACAGTTTCCGGTTCTCTGAGGGGAGAAGTGACAGATCGTCTGTTCATACAGAGTATGAACAGCAATCTATCTCTTCCCCTACACAGTCCCCTCCCCCCTTCAGTTAGAACACACACTAGGGAACACATTAACCCCTTGATCGCCCCCTAGTGTTAACCCCTTCCCTGCCAGTGACATTTTTACAGTAATCAATGCATTTTTATAGCACTGATCGCTGTAAAAATGCCAATGGTCCCAAAATTGTGTGAAAATTGTCCGACGTGTCCACCATAATGTTTCAGTCTCGATAAAAATCGCAGATCGCCGCCATTACTAGTAAAAAAATGGATAATAAAAATGCCATCAAACTATCCCCTATTTTGTAGACGCTATAACTTTTGCGCAAACCAATCAATATACGCTTATTGTGATTTTTTTTTACCAAAAATATGTAGAAGAATACATATCTACCTAAACTGAGGAAAAAAAATATTTTTTTTTATATATTTTTGGGGGATATTTATTATTGCAAAAAGTAAAAAGTATTGCGTTTTTTTAAAAATTGTTGCTCTTTTTTTGTTTATAGTGCAAAAAATAAAAACCCCAGAGGTGATCAAATACTACCAAAAGAAAGCTCTATTTGTGGGAAAGAAAGGGCGTCAATTTTGTTTGGGTGCAACATCGCATGACCGCTCAATTGTCAGTTAAAGTGACGCAGTGCCAAATCGCAAAAAGTGCTCTGGTCAGGAAGGGGGTAAAATCTTCTGGGGCTGAAGCGGTTAAAATGCAGGCATAAATTTCAAGATCATTTTAAATCACCAAAACTCACTCTAGTCCCCATAGGACCATTGCTTTTCACTTATTACCAGCAGAATAAAATTACAGTTACTTGGCAGCAAACCTGATGCTTGTTAACCTGCTCACTCTGAGAAACACTCCCGTGGCTTTCTGTGAAATATTAGATAACAAGAACACTAGTTAACACTTGCACCATACTGCAAGTTCTATTGCCTGATTGCTAGCAGAAGAGACTAATAGGCTCTTCTGCTAGCAATCCAGCATATGGTATATATATATATATATATATATATATATATATATATATATATATATATATATAATATATATATATATATATATATATATATATATATATATATATATATATATATATGTATATATTGATACCTGAAAAGGCATAAAGTGGTAAAGAAGCAATTTGTTGCGTTCTTTATTTATTGCAGTAGTTGTGAGGTCCATAAATACCTTTGATTATTCTGGCAGATTGACAAGTGTAATTGCTTTATTTTTTTGTCTATTATAAATATTATTTCCTTTAGGGAGCAAAAATTGCTGTGGTGTCTGTTTTTAATGCATTCTTTGCCAGAATTGTATACCTCCAGAATTTTTACACAGTGAGATGTGAGAATTACTCTTGCAATTTCAAAAGTGATATCAGTTATTCTTCGCTCATGATAAATATTAATCTCCTTAGGGCCCAGCGTATAGTTTTTGGTATGGTGCCAGATCTTTTGATTTTGTCTGATCTGTCTAAATTTGCTTCACCAATGATCTGAATAGTAATGGCTGGATCTGCACAGATTTGTTTTTCTGCTGTCTAGCCCAAATATCAGTTTCATGGATAGATTATTTGTAGATCTTCTGGCACTGGATCCTTTACCAGTTTAATTCTGCAGTTTAAGTAAGGGCAATTACAGCATGGTGACATATGTAGCGCCACCCCCCAAGGAGCCACTGGTTAAATTTTGGGTCCTCCGTCTTCCACCTCGACTCCAAGAACAAACTCAGCTCCTCTGACACACCTGGTTAAATGGAGAGACCTCTGCAACCACACATATAAACACAATTGGAAAATACCCCACACCTGGCTGTATGTTACTATAGTAAATGCACACACACTCGTTAAGTGATAAGCAAGTTGGTATATTGAAACCACTTTAAGTAAAGACAGTCTGAGATAACATAGGCTCACCCAAGTATTTTTAACATAATCAGCTATACAAAATTTCACTATACCCAATTAAAAAGTAATCAGTTCTTTGACTTTAAATAGAGTTAAAGAGTGAAATGGCAATAAGTAACGTGAACAACCTTTATGAACAGCAC
>JBBGZY010000005.1:0-57500 GCA_037952925.1 Lithobates clamitans | reverse complement strand
TTGTATGCCATACTTCTAGGGATTTTTTTTATTGATAAATAAAATTTAGACTAAATTAATCTAATCTATACAGGACATTTTTAGTCATGAAAATACATATATAGATTAAAGCGGAGTTCTGCCCAAAAGTGGAACTTCCGCTTATATGCTTCTTCATCTGAGGGGTCCTTTCCCTCCATTTTAGGTCCTATAATATACTCAGTTCCCGTCTCTGAGCCATGCAGTGTGCGACATCAGATCCCTGCTCCCTGCTTCTGGAAGCTCAGAAAAGCAGTGTAAATTCTGGACTTAAAGCGGGGGTCCACCTATCTATCGTTTTTTTTTCTTTTCTTCTCAGCATTACATACTCACATATTGTGTGTAATATGTCCGCCTGTGTCAGATTTAGTCGGAAAGAATAACTTATATTATTCACTGCAGGCAGTTTCCATCTTCATTGTGGGCATTTGAAGCCCACAAGCATTTATTTCCTGGATGTGGTGAATGCTGTGCTCCCAGCATTCACCGCTCATTCCCGCACATGCTCAGTGGCATCCTGGGAAGCCTGAGACTAGCTCCCAGGAGTCTGGGAGAGGCTAGAAACACGCCTACTCCCACGGGAGGAGAACCAGGAAGTGCAAAGAAGAATAGAAAAATAAAAGGTAATTACGGCGATTTAAATTTTTTTAAACGGCATGTCAGCATCTAGGCAAGGAAGAGAATACATACAGATATTGTTCAAAATTTGGGTGGAACCCCGCTTTAAGGCTGGGTTCACACCTATGCGAATTGGATGTGGGGGTTTCTCCTCATCCAATTTGCATGGTAGGAGATTGTGATCGGCTCTCTATGGAGCCGGTTCACATATCTCCGCTGCGGCTCTGGGTCACCTTCACATTTCTGTTCTCTTTACAAGCTATGTACAGCACAGTGATAATATCCACGTAACACTTACAAGGCAATAACTGGGTTTGCAAATGCATTTAGTGCACACAAAGTAGATTCATATCCTTTGTGGCTATTGAGAAATATTTAACTAAAAGTTTTTGTGCCTAGACTTCAGCTTTAAATCAGTCTTGCACAGTCTGCTTTGTAAGTGGATGAGAAGAAGGGGGGAGGCATTTAATGGAAATAATCCAGGGTGGCCATCATCAATTTGGTGGTGATCACTCATACTGTAAAAAACAGTTAGAGGACCAATGGCACAGACTTTCATACCTCTCAATTATTGCACTTCATTAAACCCTTAACGCCGGTGCCTCCCGATCCTTTAAGAGTTTTCTGATGCTGGGAGGCGGAGTTTTGATCATATATGACCGCTGTGATTGGCTGTCACATGATGGGAAACACATTACTTGCGATTGGGAACTTTACGTTAGCCGCCGGTAACTGTGCTGGGAGCGCGCAGGTACGCATAAATGCGGCTGCTCTGCAATAAGGTCCACGCGCCGAGAGGCCACATTTATGCATATGGACAGCGTGAAGAAGTTAAAAATATCCTGCTTGCTGCATTTTTGGTGTTGCTTCCGATGAATGGTAAAATGCGTCTAAACGTTCCAAACTGTAATAGATGAAAATCGAAGAAGTCAAAATGTAGGCTAAAGCTGCCCATAGATGGGTAGAATTTTGAATGAAAAATTCTTAGTAAAAAAACGTTCTAAGAAAGTTTGCTTTTCTAATTAGTGAATCAAATCGATGTTAGTTTGACTGCAGTGATGAGAAAATTTGAAGGAGCCGAATGGACAAAAAAAATAAAATAAATAAAGTTAGGTACCTGGTAACTCTTTCTAAGAAGTCTTCCAGGGCAGGATCCGAGAGATAGGCTCCTCCTCCCTGAAACAGGAAACACATTAGTCCACCATTATAAAATTTCACAGTCTTACCTGCGTGCCTCAGTATTAAAGTACCGAAGGAAATCTCAGCAAGTTTAAAAGCTCTCCCGTTGTACCTGGTATTTGTCGTTTCAAGGGTGGGAACTAGTGCTGCCCTGGAAGACTTCTTAGAAAAAAAAAGGAGTTACCAGGTACCTAACTATTTTCTCGAATCGTCTTCCAGGGCAGCATCCGAGAGGATGTATCAAGCAATACTTACTAGGGTGGGGATAGAGACTGGAGCACCTTTCGACCAAATGCCTGGTCTTGGTCAGACAGCTGATCTATATGGTACTGCCTTGCGAAGGTACTGAAGCTCGACCATGTCACTGCCCTGCAGATCTGCTCCGGAGTTGCCCCTGCTTTCTCTGCGACCGAGGTTGCCCAGGCTCTGGTTGTGTGCGCTCTGATCCCGCCTGTCGGAGTGAGGTTTTGTGCCTCATAGATCTTCTGTATGACCAATCTTATCCATCTGCTGATGGTATTCTTGAAGCCTGTTTCCCTTTGTTGACTCCCGCATAAAAAAAAGGAGGTCGCTCTTCGCCAATCCTTCGTTCTTTCGAAGTATGTTGAGTGTGTTTCTTACATCGAGTTTGTTGTAAGTGTCTCCTTTTTTGCTATTCATAGTTTTTGGAAGCGAAGGTATGATGATATTTTGGGTTCTATGGAATGTTGAAGAGACCTTGAGTAGTTAAGGCATGGTCCGGCGAGATCATTATTTTGTCTAAATGTATTAGGCAGTAAGGTTACATTATAGACAGGGCTTGGATTTCGCTCACTCTTCTGGCTGATACTAGGGCCACAAGAAGTGCAGTCTTTAAAGTGAGGTATTTGTCTGAGCTATCTTCCATCGGTTCAAATTGAGGGGAAAGAAACCCTCTAAGCACTGTGGCCATGTCCCAAGTCGGAGTTCTATTCATTTTGGCTGGTCTAGCTCTTTTAAGTGACATTAGGAATCGCTTTATCAGCGGGTCCTCTGCTAGTCTGGTGTCCATGAACAAGGAGAGTGCTGCAACTTGTACCTTCAGTGTGCCTGGGGAGATATTTTTGTCTGCTCCATCTTGTAGGAAATCCAGAATTGTTGGGATTATTCCTCTGTTGGAAAATCGGTTTGTTTCTGTTCCAGGAGACAAACTGTTTCCTCACTTTCTCGTAGATTGCCCTAGTCACAGGCTTCCTGCTGTTTAGGATGGTATTGATCACCTTGTCGGATAGTCCTTTGTTCTGAAGTCTTACCCTTTCAGTAAGCAAGCCAAAAGCTTCAGGATTCTGTGGTTCGGGTGGTTGACTGGGCCCTGTGATAGGAGATCTGGCCGGTCCGTCAGTGTCAGTTCAGGTTGGATGCTGAGGTTTTTTCAAGTGGCTGAACCATACCCTTTGGGGCCAGTGCAGTGCTATTAGTATCACCGTTGCTCTCTCTGCCTTTATTTTTTGAATCACCCTTGGTATTATTTTAGTTGGAGGGAATGCATAGCGCAGTTGCCATCCCCTGCTTTGGTTGAAGGCATCTACTCCGCTGTTGCCATCTGTGGGGTCCAGAGAGAAAAATGTTGGCGATTTTGCATTCGCTTTGGATGCGAATAGATCTACCTCGGGTACTCCCCACTTTTAAGCGATTTGTGCGAAGGTCGTTTGGTTCAGTGACCACTCCGTCTGTTTTATGGTCTTCCGACTCAGGAAGTCTGCCAGTGTATTGTCTGTTCCTTTCAGATGGATACCCGATATTGACTTCATGTTTGATTCTGCCCATAGTAGGATTGTCTCCGTCAGCCTCATCAAGCTTTGGGACTTTGTCCCACCTTGCCTGTTTAGGTATGCCACAGTCGTGGTGTTGTCCGATTGTACCTTTACGTCTCTCCCCTGTATCGCTGGTTTAAACGCTTTTAATGCTTCCCCAACAGCTTTTAGCTCTCATGTTTGAGGAGGCTTGGGACCATTTGGAGGTCCATTTTCCCTGTGAGCAGAGGCCCTCCATGTGTGCCCCCCAGCCTAGGGCCCTGGCATTGATGGTGATCTTGATTGGATCAGATTGAGCCCATTTGCGCCCTTTGATGTATCGAAGCGGATTGAGCCACCATTGGAGTGTTTGTTTAAATGTGGTCAGAACAGGAATGGACTTGTCTAGGGATGAGTGGCTGCCATCCCACTGGGACAGAATGTAGTTCTGTAGAGGTCTCATGTGAATCTGTGCCCAGGTGATAGCTGGGATAGAAGACGTCATCAGTTCTAGTACGGCCATTCCTTGTTTGATTGTTATGGCGTTGGTCACTCTTAGGGGAGGTTATTGCCTGTGTGATTTCTTCGCTCTTTTCTTCCATTAGGAAGGTTTTCGTTAGTCTGGAGTCCAGTACATAGCCCAAATATACCACTCTCTGGCTTGGGGTCATCTGTGATTTTTCTGCATTCACTATCCATCCCAGGTTTTGCAGATAGGACATACTTGTGCGCAGGTTGTTCTCTAGGGCCTCTGTTGAATCTGCAAAGAACAGTAGATCGTCCAAGTATGGTATTATGCCAATACCTTGTTGTCTTAGACCTTTTAACGCTTCTGCCATTATCTTTGAGAAGATTCTGGGTGCCGAAGAGATGCTGTGTATTGTAAGTGCAGAGTAGTTGCTGGCCCTTGTATTGCGAACCTCAGGAATTTTTGATGATCCTTCTTTATGGGGATATGTAGGTAGGCATCCTGTAGGTCTATTGTCGCCATGAATGTCTCCCGTGGTAGGATGTTTCTGATCGAGTAAACAGACTCCATTCTGAATTTTTTTATTTTATTCCTCGGTTGAGTGGTGAGGTTCAGTATGAGTCTTAGCTTGCCTGATGGTTTTTTCTTTGCAAAGATATGGGAATAAAACCCCCTAACTCTTCTTGAGGTACATGGCAAATCACTTTCTGATCCAGTAGGTTCTGCAGAGTTTCTAAAAAGGCCTTTGCTCGATTGTCGTCCCTTGGCAGCATGGTTACTAAGTACTTGGTTGGGGGGCGGGTGAAGAATTCTATTGCGTAGACATCCGTTATGGTGCGTATGATGAATTTGTTTTTTGTTGCTTCCATCCATTGGTGGAAAAAAGCTGCGAGTCTGCCCCCCACCTGGTAATAGTCATTGTTTTTTGTTCTTTGGGTTAGGAGGCTTGAGGATGAATTCACCCTTGCCTTTTTTGTTTTGATGTTCCCATCGCTTTTTTGTTCCCGGCTTGTTGAATTTTTTGAATTGCCGAAAGGGCGCCTTCCCTTGTTTCTTTTTGGTTTGGGGAAAGCCCTTGTTCTTTGCTGCGGTCCTGTCTAGGACCATTTCTAGTTCAGACCCGAAAAGTAGGTCTCCAGTGAATGGAATCCCGCATAGTCTGTTCTTGGAAGAGATATCACCTCCCCAAGACTTCAGCCACAGGGCTCTTCGGGCTGAGTTGAGTAGCGCTGTGGCCCTTGAAGATATCCTGACGGTTTCAGCTGAGGCATCTGCTAGAAAAGCTGCCGCTCTGGTTAGAGTAGGGATGGTTTTTATTAATTCTTAAAATATAATTATATTATAATTATAATTTATATTTTATGTTTATACTTTTTGGGGTACTGATCACCTTGCATTGATAGCAGCTTAATTTTATTGATCCAATCACGGCACCTAAAATATTTTACTATTTATTTTTTACGCACGTTTGTATATATTCAAATTTATCCACATCAGCGCTTGGTTTTTATTCACTATTTGCATTTTATTAATTCTTCCCTAGGTGTGTCACTCTCCAGTAGTTCTTGAAGCTGGGTTAACTAGATTATTAAAGTCCGGGCTGTGCAGGTGGAAGCTATTGCCGGATTCAGATTTGCAGCCCCTGCTTCCCAGGCCCTCTTTAAAAGGGCTTCTATTTTCTTGTCCATGGGGTCGCTTAAGGTACCCGCGTCTTCAAAGGCTAAGTCAGATTTATTTGTGACTTTTGCCAGAGAGGCATCCACTTTGGGGCATTTAGCCCAGGTTTTGGTGTCTGTCTCTGCAAACTGGTATCTGCGCTTGACTGTGGCTGGTATGAAGAGTTTTTCCTCTGGGTCTTCCAATTCTTTTTTGACGATATCATTGAGAGTTTGGTGTACAGGAAATGCACTAGGTTTCCTGGGTTGTAGCCCTTTATACAACTTGTCATGTATTGTGAGCTCTGTGGCTTTTTGTTCTTTAATACCTAGCGTGTCCGCTATGGCTTTTAGAAGGCTATCCGTATCCTCTGAGAGAAATAAGTTGCCCTCTGAAACCGCATCTTCCTCATCAGAGTCTAAGCAAAGTCCATCCTCCGATTCGGATTGTTCGGATTCATGGGAATCCTCTTCTTGTTCTGTCTGTTCCCTGTTACCAGAGGGAACGCATGTCCCGCTGGTAGACGGGGTACTGGTCTGACTGGCACTTGATGGCGCTTCCAACTTTTCAATAGCTGAGCGTAGTGGTGTCATGGTGCTCTTTATTTTTTTCTTGAAAGAGCTGAGCAGATCTTTCAGATACCCTTGCGATTCTTTGGCCACCAGTTTGTCTAAACATTTTTGATATAGGGGTTTTTTCCATTCGGGTGAAAACCGGTGGCTGCATGAAGCACATGTTTGTTGCTTTTCACTTTCCTTTCCTCAGGGGTCCTTGCCTGAAATCAAGTTCTTGTTCTGCGGGGTGCGGAGGACGCCCATTGCGGCGAAAATAGCGGTAATCGGGCGGGCGGCGGGTGCGGACATCACCAGAAGAAAAAATAAATAAATAAATGGAAGCAGTGCGACACCTACTCGTCCGGCGTCGCGGCGGCCTGTGGTCAGGGGGTAAGGCATCCATGCACCCACTACCTCTGTACACCCTTGATATCTGGAAGAGATTCCAGATGAAAAACTGTGGCAGGTCCCTCGATCAGCAAGGTGGGGGAAATGTCAGTGCAATATTGCAGCTTGGGGGGATGATTGCAGACCCCTCTGTAGGGGTGAAATCTCAGGCAGAGCAATTCTGCTCAAATTTGTTGCTCCTGCTCGCCCTCCCAAGGCCCGCTGGGCTGGATGGGATGCTGGCAGGGGGTCTCCTGCAACTAGCACAGAGACAGAGGTAAAATAACAAATGTCTCTTTTGCAACTGCTGTGGGTCTGGAGGAAACACAAACAACTGAGACACGCAGGTAAGACTGTGAAATTTATAATGGTGGACTAATGTGTTTCCTGTTTCAGGGAGGAGGAGCCCATCTCTCGGATGCGGTCCTGAAAGATGATTCGTGAAAATTCTTGAACGAATTTCTGACAGTACGTGGTTTTCCTTTTGATCCATTCATTCTAAAATCAAATGTTAAGAGCAAACAAGATCTTTTGAACGGCAAACTAATTTTTGTACAAATTTTCCTAAAGACTTCCTAAGAATTTTTAATTGAAACCATCTATGGCCAGCCTAAACTCTTTTCAGAGTATGCTTTGTATCCGTGTCAGTCAAAGTAGACATTCATCTGTATTAAAAAAAAAAAAAAAAAATCAGTATTGCTCTTTCCTTGACCCTTTCCCAAAAAAATTACCCTGGTATTGCTAGCAAGAAAAGGCACAAACACTAAAAAAAATGTAGTCATGGTGGCCAATATTATTATGTTCGAGTACAGCGGTGAAATGTTACGTTCAGTAAATGGTCAAACTGTTCTTGTTCTGCCCATTGCTGCAAAACCCATTAGTAATGCAATTCTTATTATGGCAACGACTCACATTCTAGTAATAACGGTTATGATAAATGGGGATTTTATTCAGCTGCACCAACAATAAGAAAATAGAATTGGTTAGGAAAACAGAAGAGTTTAATTCATAGAATGTTACAGTTCAATTTGGAAGAGCTAGATATGATATTTGATTGTCAGAAGCTTTATAGACCATCGCCTTGACAGACTGGTTTTTCCAGGTTCAATGCAAATGTGACAAGTGTGGCATAAAAACAAGTATGTCAGCACATTGTATGAGAAAGATTACGCCCAAAATCACCTGACGCTTCACAGTTATGTCATAACACATTGCACCTTTAAATAACTTGTGTCAAATGATAACATTTCTATAGATAAGAGCAGTGCTCTCTATCTCTCTAATTGTAGCCGATTTACCAAAGACAAGTAAACTATAAATATACAAATTAACAGACACCCAGGATAATGTTTTTGTCAGTATCCACCTGAACTGTCATTCCCTACTATGGGAAGGAGGAACATCTCATACATGTTTTTCATGCCTGAAGTAGCAATGCACCCTTACATTTCTTGTTGCATTCTTTCTTCATGATGAACCCTCAGCCTTTCAGTATTTTTTGAAGGAAAAAAACTGGGAGGGGGAGGCGCCGACCTGAGTGTAGTATTAAAAATAATGACTTTAATAGGAGAAGATTAAAAACACTTACAAGATGATAGAAGATGCATGCTCGTCAAAAGTAATGGATCACAGTGTTTCTCCAGGAGCAAAGGAACCAAGCAGCTCCACATAGACCAGCATGGACCGTGGAAAAGGAAGTGATGTCACCGGCGTCTGATTGACAAGATTCCAACCCTGCCTGAAGCCGGTGACATCACTTCCGGTTCCACAGTCCATGCTGGTCTGTGTGGAGCTGCTTGGTTCCTTTGCTCCTGGAGAAACACTATGATCCATTCCAGGCAGCTGCTCTATCCTTTCCAGCTATCCGGAACAGTGGTGGGACCCACAGAGCCATGTGGAATGCCAGGACTGCCCTTTACTTTGACAAGCATGCATCTTCTATCATCTTGTAAGTGTTTTTACTCTTATCCTATTAAAGTCATCATTTTAATACTACACTCAGGTCGGTGCCTCCCCCTCCCTGTTTTTTCCTTACATGTCTTGCAGGGTTCTGGACACACTCTGAAGGATGGCTGCCTTCCTTTTTAACCGTTAATATCCCTTTCTATGGATACATCACATCCAGCTATTACAGCCACCGACTATACCCCTAAGGATTACTCAACTGGAGCACCAGATAAACACTGACTATATTGTATTTTTTGAAGGCCTTCTCCTTTGCTTTTATATGCATTTTTACATTGGAGTTAAGCCATCCAGGACTTCTGTTCGCTCTTTTAAACTTATTTCCCAATGGGATGCACTGGCTAATGCCCTTATTTAATATGCTCTTAAAACAAACCCATCTCTCCTCCATGTTCTTTGTTTCTAAGATTTTATCCCAATTTAGATCTTCTAGCAAGGTTCATAGTTTAGGGAAGTTTAGGGAAGTTCAGGGAAGTTGGTTCTTTTGAAATTCAGTGTCTTTGTATTCCCCTTATGTTTCCGATTTGTGAGATTCATGCTGAAGCTAATTGACCTGTGATTGCGGTTTCCTAAATTGCCCCTTATTTCCACATCCGTGATCAGGTCTGTATTGTTGGCAATCAGTAGGTCTAGTAACGCTTTGTTTCTAGTTGGTGCGTCTACCATCAGACCCATGAAATTGTCCTGCAAGACATTTAGGAACTGGTGAGCCTTAGAAAAATGCGCGGTTCCTTCCGCCCAGTCTATGTCTGGATAATTAAAACCCCCCATTAAAATGACACCTCCCATCCTAGCCACTAATCCAATTTGTGATAGGAGGTCCATCTCCCCCTCCTCCCTCAGGTTAGGGGGCCTATAGCATACTCCCAGTATTACTTTCCCCTTAGTTTCATCCCTTTGGAGCTCTACCCATAAGGATTCCACCTCCTCCCTAGCTCCCCTAGTGATGTCATCTCTCACATTCAATTGTACATTATTCTTGATATATAGGCATTCCCCTCCCGTTTTTTTTACCCTCCCTATCCCTGAGATAAAGGGAATACCCTTGAATGGTTGCCAGCCAATCATGAGAGCTGTTGAACCAAGTCTGAAATTCCCACAAAAGCTAAATCCTCCTCGTACAACAGTATCTCTAGTACTCCCATCTTGTCCGCCAGGCTCCTGGCATTGGTGAACATGCCACATACCGTATATACTCGAGTATAAGTCGTTCCGAGTATAAGTCGAGGCCCTAATTTACTACAAAAAAAATGGGAAAAACTTATTGACCCGAGTATAAGACGAGGGTGAGAAATGCACAGCTACTGTAAGTGGAAAAGAGGGTCAACAATGGCCATTTGCAGCATCACTGTGCCCATTTGCATGCCTCACTGTGCCCATTTGCAGCCATAGGTCCCCTGAACTTCAAACTCGGTAGTTAAGGGTTCCTAGATGCCCCCTAGCTGCAGCCAAAATTTGGGGTCTCTGAACCCAAAGGGTCCTGAAATGACATTGCTGCAGATGGACACAGTTGACCAAATTTGGGGCCCTGTATCTCGGGGCCACTTAGTGCTAGGAACCCCAAATTTGGTGTGCAAACCCAGTGGAACTAGCACCATAAAATTTCCAAAGCTGGGGTTTCTAGCACCAAGTGGCCCCGAGATACAGGGCCCCAAATATCAGTTCAGAAAATGTCAAGCACTTTTCTGCAGCAGAAAATGACATTTTCCGAATCAGTTTTGGGGCCCCGTATCTCAGGGCCACTTAGTGCTAGGAACCCCAGCTTTGGATATGTTATGGTACCAGTTCCAATGGGTTTGCACACCAAATTTGGGGTTCCTAGCACCAAGTGGCCCTGAGATATGGGGCCCCAAATTCGGTTCAGAAAATGCCAAGCACTTTTCTTCAGCAGAGAATGACATTTTCCGAACCGATTTTGGGGCCCCGTATCTCGGGGCCACTTAGTGCTAGGAACTTCATCTTTGGATATGTTGTGGTACCAGTTCCACTGTGTTTGCATACCAAATTTGGGGTTCCTAGCTCTAAGTGGCCCTGAGATATGGGGCCCCAAAGTCGGTTCGGAAAATGAAATTTTTTGCTGCAGAAAAGTGCTTGACTCGAGTATAAGTCGAGGGGGGCACTTTCAGCACAAAAAAATGTGCTGAAAAATTCGACTTATACTCGAGTATATACGGTAGTTTAGACCGGTCGCATACGGTCTTCTTATTGGGTGTTCCGAGGTTGAAAATAGGACTTGTTACTATACTTACCTATTGGAAGAATTTTGTTCTGTTTGAGAAGTGCAAAGAATTCTGATCTTGTCAGAAATTCAGCTGTCCTGTGTTCTCTGACCACTTCCTGCGCGTTACCTAAATGAGGCCATCTAGCTCTCCTAGTTCTTATCATGGACTGCAGAATAATGAGTCTTTAGCTGGCCATAGGTGGATTGAATCTCGGAGAGTTCAACAGGGAACCGTCAAGATTGGATCCATCTACAGGCAGGCTAATTGTACCCAAATCAATCCATCGATCTACTTGGGTACAATCAGCATGTTGAATTTTTAGCATGCGATTACTGCCAGCGGCTATAGTCTCTAGCAGTAATCACGGTGTACTCCCGGCAAGGGTGGCTCATCCCTGTGATTGCAGGGAAAAAAAAAAAAATATATCACATAATCTATGGCCTGCCTTAATGTTGTAGAAATCTGACAGTATGAGTGGTTGAAAAGTGTAACAAAAAACACTGGAAAGGGCTGACACAAAAAAAAAAAAAAGATGTGTTGTCACCCACAACATAACTAGAGTTAGGTTGAAAAAAAAAAAAAAGACGACCATCCATAATGTCCATAAAGTTGTAAAACAGCTCATAACGTGGGTTGTGATGCGGAGCCAACAGTGTTCGCACAGGGCACTGCTGCCTACGCTCAAGGCAGCAGAGAGAGCTCCATGATTGGAGGAGAGCTTCGCATGTTATTTTTTAAGAGGAACTTCACCCAATGTCATGAAAATCATTCCTAATATTCCACTTATCTTTGAGGTGCATTAATCCAGGAAAAAATAAAAAAAATACTCAAAAGCCCAGTAATTTCTTTGTTGGCCTTTTCTCCTCAGCAGCTCTTCTGCTGCACATACTGTCTCGCACCGCCAACTTCAATCTCCCATTACCATGAGTCAGAGGTCTCTAACTCATTTGCAGTCAGCCTCTCGATGACTCTCCCCTGCGCAGATGTGCCACAGATCTTGAATGGCAAGCAGAAGCACAACATCTAGATACTTCAGCACGACCTCCTGTTATTGGTGTCGGGTATATCCCAGGAAACTGCAGGCTTCACCCTTGTCTAGGGAAATAGTCCAAACTCTGTGTGTGTGTGGACATAATTTCATGTGTGAAGGTCTGCTTTAAAAAAGGTCACATGACTGGGTTCACTTTCCTTTTCTTTGCCTTCTCCTTTCTTTCTAGGGGACCATGGAAGCTCTAAGCACATGACTGTGCCATAAAAATGCACAATTTTTTTTTTTAAAGCAGTAGCAAGACCTGTCCATACTGCTGCTTTATGAATTGATCTCTTGGATTATGGTGTGTAATCCACAATATTGGATCATTCCCTAGTAAAACAATCATTCAATTCTTCATTAGCTGGAAAAGGGGGATCTGGACACATTGTTATTCATTTTATTTATGCCCAGAGTTTAAACGTTAAAGTGGAACTTCAGTCATTTTTTCATCTTTCCATCTATTAAATCTTCTGCCCTTGTTTTAACTTAGTATAGTAAAAGTTGTTTTTTTTTGCCAGTAAATAACTTGTACAGCTCACTTCCTGTTTGTCTGGAAAAACGCCTAGGCGTATGACATCATGCACAGCTCTCTCTCCTACTCTTATGAGAGTTTGCCAGGAAGGGAGGGGGGATGAGTCATAAGAGGGCCAATCAGAATTGCAGAGCTGGAGGTGTGCCTCTGTGTAAATCCAGGAAGTGAACAGGCAGCAGCTTCAGCTGCCCACAGTTAAAATGATTGCAGCCAGACTCACCGGAGGGGAGATTTCCGCAGGCATATTTGGCAGGTACAGAATCACAGTATATATAAAATATGCAAATTGGTTGGAGGGAATATTCAGAATGGCAAAGATGTTTTTATTACACATTATGTGAGCAGACTGCAGTTCTTCTTTAAGCAAGCCTGAACAGTTATACTAATTAACAGACAGATTCTAAGCTGTAACAATGGGCACTCAATAACGTGAACGGATTGCCTGTATGGATAAAGTAGAACACACATTTGCAGATCCCTGTACCATAGCAGCAAGCCAATTTATACAATTTTCTCAGTGAATGATGAGGTCAAAATGCAGTCAGTCAACATACTTTTGACATTATTCTCAGTCTGAGGAGATTCTTCAATTATGGGATGATTAAACAACCTGCTTCATACATTATTTATCCCTCTTCATCTAAAGAAGGCTTAAAAGGGGCATGCCAATTATTATTTAGCTTATTATTTATGAGAGTAACTCATAATTTATGGGCTAACTTTGCTGTTTAGTTTTCTTAGTTCATTGAAGTGTATTTTTCCCCCCAAAAAATTGCATTTAAAAGACCGCTGCGCAAATACAGCGGGACATAAAATATTGCAACAATAGCCATTTTATTCTCTAGGGTCTCTGCTACAAAAATATATATAACATTTGGGGGTTCTGAGTAATTTTCTAGCAAAAAATACTGATTTTAACTTGTAAGTAACAAGTGTCAGGAAAAGGCCTGGTCTTTAACCACTTAAGGACCAGAAGATTTTCCCACTTAGTGACCAGGCGATTTTTTGCGATACGGCATTGTCGCTTTAACTGACAATTGTACGGTCCTGCGACGCCATACCCAAACAAAATTGTTCTTTTTTTCCCCACAAATAGAGCTTTCTTTTGGTGGTATTTGATCACCTCTGCGGTCTTTATTTTTTGTGCTATAAACAAAACAATAAAAAACAAAACATTTTTTTGCTATAATAAATATCCAAAAATTTTTTTTTATAAAAACACATTTCTTCATCAGTTTAAACCAATATGTATTCTACATTTTTTTTGGTTTTCTTACTAAACAAATAATGCAATAAGCGTATATTGATTTGTTTGCGCAAAAGTTATAGCGTCTAATTTTTTACTAGTAATGGCGGTTGATCAGCAATTTTTAGCGGGACTGCGACATTGCGGCAGACAGATCTGACAATTTTTTTGGGACCAGTGACATTTATACAGTGATCAGTGCTATAAAAATGCACTTATTACTGTATAAATGACACTGGCAGGGAAGGGGTTAACACTAGTGAACAAGGGGTTAAATGTGTTCCCTTGGAGGTGTTTCTAACTGTGGGGGGGGGGGGACTGACTGGAGGAGGAGAGAGATCGCTGTTCCTGATCACTAGGAACAGACGATCTCTCTCTAATCCCCTATCAGAACAGAGATCTGTCTGTTTACATTGACAGATCCCCGTTCTGGCTCTCTGTGGAGCGGATGTGTGTGGCCGGCGGACATTGCAGCTGCCGACCACGCGCATTAGCTCCCCCGCCTCACGGCTATAGCTGTGAAACGGACTGAAAAAAAAAAAAAAAAATTGCTCCATTGATCCCTGCTGACCAGGCTGATGACAGGTCCATCTCTACTCACTGTGTCACTGTGCAGGGACAGACCTGTCAGAGCCCCGCTGTTCTCTATGGGAACGTATCGCCATCCGTCTGTTTTCAGCGGCTCTTGTCAGATTGGATGGCAGCCAGGTGTCAGCAGACACATATCCGCTGACATCCGCCTGCCCATGCAAGTCAATAGGTGGCCTGCTCAGATCCGCCTGAAAAACGGACAAGCGGATCTTTTAGGTCCCTTTCACAAGATCGGCTCGCAAAGAACCAAACCTTACATTGCTTATAGGTATCTCAGTGCTGAGAAATGTTGATAAACATTTTCCAGAGGCTCTTTTTTTTTTTTTTTTTGGACAGCTGTGAGTGAGCAGAGAATGGCTGCACTGTTTACATGGAATCGTGGAAATGCCAGGTTAAGATCGTGAGGGGGTTGAATCGAGATCGCAATTTTTTAACAATTAATCATGCACCTCTAATGTGCAGCTTAAAAAGAAAACAAACAAAAAGCAGTTACAATGAGTAGGGATTGCTTCCCATTCTATTGGGTGCAAACGCTCCATAGGCCTGAATGGAGCTTGCAGTACATAAGCAGGGGCCAGGCAGAGAAAGATTAGACAGAAGGGTGCCGTGTGAAGGAAGACTGCAAATAGGAGAGTATAAGGCTGGGGCGGACTTCAAAAATAAGTGTAACTGCACAGTGTTCTGTTGTGTAAAAATTAACATGTAGGTGTAGTATTTTTTTATGGACTTTAATATGGCACCCGTGTCCCCTCCCATGATTACAACTGCCCACCCTGCAAGCCGCAATTAATATATAAAGTACACGTTGGATTTAGAGGGCTGTGTGACCTATTCAGAACTAGGAAATACCGTATATACTCGAGTATAAGTCGAGTTTTTCAGTACATTTTTTTGTGCTGAAAGTGCCCCCCTCGACTTATACTGGAGTCAAGCACTTTTATGCAGCAAAAAAATTCATTTTCCGAACAGACTTTGGGGCCCCGTATCTCAGGGCTACTTGGTGCTAAAAAAAAACAATTTTGTGTGCAAACCTAGTGGAACTGGTACCATAACATATCCAAAGCTGGGGTTCCTAGCACCAAGTGGCCCAGAGATACGGGGCCCCAAAGTAGGTTCGGAAAATGTCATTCTCTGCTGCAGAAAAGTGCTTGACATTTTCTGAACCAATTTTTGGGGCCCTGTATCTCGGGTCCACTTGGTGCTAGAAACCTCAGCTTTTGATATTTTATGGTGCTAGTTCCACTGGGTTTGCACACCAAATTTGGGGTTCCTAGCACTAAGTGGCCCCGAGATACGGGGCCCCAAAGTCGGTCAACTGTGTCCATCTGCAGCAATGTCATTTCGGGACCCTTTGGGTTCAGAGACCCCAAATTTTGGCTGCAGCTAGGGGGCATCTAGGAACCCTTAACTACCGAGTTTGAAGTTTGGGGGACCTATGGCTGCAAATGGGCACAGTGAGGCATGTAAATGGGCACAGTGGGGCTGCAAATGGGCATTGTTGACCCTCTTTTCCACTTACAGTAGCTGTGCATTTCTCACCCTCGTCTTATACTCGGGTCAATACGTTTTTCCCATTTTTTTGTGGTAAATTAGGGGCCTCGACTTATACTCGGATCGACTTATACTCGAGTATATACGGTAAATGATTTAGGACCCATTTACATTGGTGCTGTGTGTCAATGAATGCAATACTATTCAAAATAAATGGCGCCTCAATGTGTCAACTCTTATAAAAGGTGCGTTGCAAAAATGCACATGTTGCCGCAATGCATACATGTATATCAACCCTGGTAGTTTTAGATCATTTTTTTTTTTATTCTTCAAATTAAACAAAGATTAAGTTTTTGTAGCCACGAGAAGCCATATTTGCATCCATTTATTAAGATAGATAAATAGACAATTAAAAAGATGCAATGCCTTGAAAAAGTAATCATACCCCTTGAAATTTTCCACATTGTCATGTTACAACCAAAATTGAAAATGTAATTATTGGGCTTTTATGTGATAAACCAACACAAAGTGGCACATAATTGTTAAGTAGAAGGAAAATGATAAATGGTTTTCAAATGTTTTTACAAATAAATATCTGAAAAATGCGGTGTGCATTTGTAGTCCGCATCCTTTACTTTGATACCCCTAACTAAAATCTTGTGGACTCCATTGCCTGCAGAAGTCACCTAATTAGTAAATAGAAGTCCACATGTGTGTAATTTATGGTTCAATAAGTTTTTATTGGTGTTTTTTGCGAGAATATAAAGAATATGAACATTGACAAAAAAGAAGACAGAATACAAAAGTGTATACAATGTCAGTTACCTGACTTATAGTCTCCTACTAAACAATTATATTTTTTAAATATTGAAATAGTGCAAACATTTCTAGGTATCAGAGTTGTTATAGGTGAAGCGTGACTTCAAACCCATACGACAGATGTATGTTAACATTTAGACATTAACTACTCCATGCTGGGATGCCCCTTTGGGAGCCTGCTGCACCCCTAAACATAGGTAGCCTAGAGTAATCAACGTGTGCATGGGTTATATCAGAATGGTTAGTATCAGAAACTTTGGATCTCCATTTCCACGGGAGGTCCTATATTTATATTGCATCTAAAAGGGTTATATCGGAGATCTAGAAAAGGGGAGAGGTAGGAAAGTTAGATTAGACAAAGGCAGAATGGGTATAGAATATAAAGGAGATAGAGAGGGGAGGGGGGTGGGGGGGTAAAGAGAGGTAAGGAGACAGCGAGCTTGGTCTACATATATATATATGTAGGGTCCTCACTATAAATAATGAGTATAGTGAGTAAGGGTTGTTCAGTCCCTATGGGGGGTTCTTAGCAGAGAGTCTTTGTTTGAGTTTGTCTGAGGTAGAGTAACTCCTCCAGATACTCCAGACAAAAGAGAATTTAGCGTATTTGTCTAGGGCTTGGGCCTGCATTTCCTCCATTAGCATGTAATTGTTTACCTCTTCGACCCACTCTATTAAGGAGGGGGGCGTAGTAGTTTTCCAGTGTCTGGGTATGAGTTGTCTACCAGCACTAACGAAAAATTTCAGAAGGCCGTTTTTTTGCGATTTGACTGTCCCTGGGAGGGTGGAAAGGAGAGCTATAGAGGGTGATGGTAATAGTGGCTTGTTATATACTTCCGAGTAGATTTGAAAAATTTGAGTCCAGAATTGGAGAATAACATCACATTCCCACCAGATATGTATATAAGTACCTTCCATCGTGTTACATCTCCAACATCTGTCTGAGTTAGATGGGAACATGATCCTGAGAGTAGTTGGGACCCGATACCACCTCGACATCAATTTGTAGTTTTTCTCTTGTGTATAACTTGATACGGAGGTTTTGCTTGTGAAGAGGAAGGCTTTCCCCCATTCTGCCTCTGTTATATCTTTCCCGACCTCCGCTGACCATTTGGCAGTGTAGTTAGGTAGAGTGTCGTGGGCATGGTCTATAATGGATTTGTATATCAATGATAAAGTGTGTCGTGGAGTTTCGGGGAGGGAACATAGTTGTTCAAATCCAGTCAAGGGTCTATGTGTTTGTCTGGATTCATGTAGGGTCTTACAATAGGAGTTTAGGTGTCCGCGGGTGAGCCATGTTATCTTAGAGTAGACGTCTGTGGGGGTAGATAGAAAGGTGCCTAGGGTGTTGTTGACAAATTGGCGGGCAGTGGGCCATAAATCTCTATTATATACGTCTAAGGAGTGGGTTGAGTGTCCTTCAGGAAGGTTTGGGTTGTCAAACAGGGATGTAAGGGGGCTGGGTTCCGAGGATAGTGAGAGCGTGTCTCTTTTGCGGTACCAGATTGTCAGTGCATCTCTAGTGAGGGGGGATAATGTCGTGAAGGATTTATATATTTTTCCATAACCCCAAAGAAGCGCTCGTAGGTCATATGTGGACAGGTCCTGTTCTACCATCGTGGCTGCTTTGGTCATAGGGCGAGGGAACCACTCAAGGATACGGGATAGGACTGCGGACGTATGATACATTTCAAAGTCCGGTAGGCCCAAACCCCCTTTGGTGATAGGAGAGCATAATAATTTGTGTTTCAGTCTTGGGTGGTTGCCTTTCCAGATGAATTTGATAGCCATAGAACGGAGGGCGCGAAGGTACGTGGAGGGAAGAGCGATGGGTAGGGCTTGGAATAGGTATAATAATTTGGGGAGTATGTCCATTTTTAATGCGTTGATACGTCCTATCCAGGATAAAGGTAAGTCTGTCCGTTCTTCGGTCAACTTTCTCAGCTTTTGGAGTAAAGGGCTAAAGTTCAGGGAATATATGTTGGAGGTTTGTTGGGGTATGGCTGTGCCTAAATAAGAAATGGAGTTTGGTCTCCATTGAAACGAGAAGTTGGATTTGAGGGAAGTGAGGGTAACGTGTGATAGTGAAAGGTTCAGGGCTTCCGTTTTAGAGATGTTTAGCTTGTAATTACTAAGACTACCAAATCTGTCTATCTCGGCCAATATGGAGGGAATGCTGATGTGTGGTTGTGTGACGTAGAGAAGGAGATCGTCGGCATATAAGGAGAGTTTACAGTGGGACGATGGGGTTTGTATCCCCTGTATATTAGGGTTAGATCTTATGGCCTGTGCTAGGTGCTCAATTACTAGGGCGAACAGGAGGGGGGAGAGAGGACAGCCTTGTCTGGTGCCGTTAGATATCATAAATTTTTCTGACTGGATACCATTCACTAGTACTGTGGCGGAGGGAGCGGAATAGAGGGACATGATTCGCGTCAGCATTTTCGGGCCAAGACCCAGCTGGGAAAGGGTAGCTCGGAGGAAGGACCAGCTGACCCTATCAAAGGCCTTCTCTGCGTCACAGGAGAGAAGGCAGGCAGGTATATGATGACGGTGAGCATATGTGATCAGATGTATGGTCTTGGTGGTGTTGTCCCTGGCTTCACGGCCAGGAACGAAGCCCACCTGGTCTCTATGTATAGTTTGTGGTAGCAGAGGGGAGATGCGGTTTGCAAGGATCTTAGCATACAATTTTAGATCTACATTTAGGAGGGATATTGGTCTATAATTGGGGCAAATGGAGGGGTCTTTTCCGGGTTTAGGGATAACAACTATCTGGGCCTGGAGTATGGATGGGGACAGGGCAATGTTTTCATCAATGGCGTTAAATGCCTTTGCTAGTAGTGGGGATAGTTGCGTCGCAAACGTTTTGTAGAAGCGGGGAGAGAATCCGTCTGGACCTGGACTCTTGCCGTTCTTAAGATTTTTAATAGCGAAAAGAAATTCTTCTTCGGACAGGGAGGTCTCAAGGTCCTCCGTTTCCGAAAGAGGGAGAGATGGGAGTGCTGTCTCTTGGATGTAGGAGGATAAGTCTTGTGGGGTAGGTGTGGAGCGTGGATTCTGGGGGGTGAGATTATAGAGAGCGGAATAATATGTGCGAAATTCCTCGGCAATAGCTGAGTTCTGTATGAGTTTACCTTTAATGGGGGAGTTTATTAGCGGTATAGGTCGCCTGGCTTGGCGAGGTTGGAGGGTGTGCGCTAGGTGTCTGCCACATTTATTGGCTTGTGAGTAGTGATGGAACCTTCCCTTGTCTCGGGCGACTAGAGACTTCTCCGCAAAAATATGCAGGAGGTCTCTCCTCGCGTTAGTGAGTTCTAGAAGAGATGAGCTAGTTAGGTCCGTTTTGTGCGATTCTTCTAGTTTGGCAATGGTGGAGAGAAGTCGTGTTATATCCGCAGTGCGGGCATGTTTCAGTCGGGCTCCATGTTGGATTAATTTGCCCCTGAGTACGCATTTAAGCGCCTCCCCACATGTGTGTAATTTAATCTCAATATAAATACAGTTGTTCTGTGAAGCCCTAAGAGGTTTGTTGGAGAACTTTAGTGAACAAACAGCATCATGAAGGCAGAGGAACACACCAGACAGGCCAGGGATAAAGTTGTTGGAGAAATTTAAAGCAGGGTTATGTTAGGTTATAATAAAAAAAACAAAAAAAAAACAAAACAAAAAACAAACACTACACCACACAACACTGTTCGATCCATCACCTGAAAATGGAAAGAGTATGACACAACTGCAAACATACCAAGACATGGCTGTCCATAAACTGACAGGCTGGGCAAGGAGAGCATTAATCAGAGAAGCAGCCAAGAGGACCATGGTAACTCTGGAGGAGCTGCAGAGATCCACAGCTCAGGTGGGAGAATCTGTCCACAGGACAACTATTAGTCATGCACTCCACAAATCTGGCCTTTATAGAGTGGCAAGAAGAAAGCCATTGTTGAAAGAAAGCCATAAGAAGTCCCGTTTGCGAGAAGCCATGTGGGGGACTCGGCAAACATGTGGAAGAAGGTGCTCTGGTCAGATGAGACCAAAATTGTACTTTTTGGCCAAAAAACAAAACACTATATGTGGCAGAAAACTAAAGGGTCCCTTCACACTGGGGCGGTTTGCAGGCGCTATTGCACTAATAATAGCGCCTGCAAACCGACCCGAAAGTGCCACTGCTCTCTCTCCAGTGTGAAAGCCCCGAGGGCATTCACACTGGAGCGGTGCACTAGCAGGACGGTAAAAAAAGTCCTGCTAGCAGCATCTTCAGAGTGGTGAAAGAGCGGAGTGTATACCGCTCCTGCCCATTGAAATCAATGGGACGGCGCGGCTATACCGCCGGCAAATCGCCTCTGCAAGCGCCTCTGCGGCTATACCGCCGGCAAAGCGCCTCTGCAGAGGCGCTTTACGGTGGTTTTTAACCATTTCTAAGCCGCTAGCGGGGGGTAAAACCGCCCTGCTAGCGGCCGAATAACGACGGTAAAGCACCGCTTACAATAGCGGCGCTTTACCGCCGCCGATGGCCCCGCCTCAGTGTGAAAGAGCCCTAACACTGCACATCACCCTGAACACACCATCCCCACCGTGAAACATGGTGGTGGCAGCATCATGTTGTGGGGATGCTTTTTCTTCAGCAGGGACAGGGAAACCAGTCAGAGTTAATGGGAAGCTGGAGGTAGCCAAATACAGGGCAATCTTAGAAGAAAACCTGTTAGAGTCTGCAAAATGACTTGAGACTGGGGAAAAGGTTCACCTTCCAGCAGGACAACATAAACATACAGCAAGAGCTACAATGGAATGGTTTAGATCAAAGCATATTCATGTGTTTGAATGGCACAGTCAAAGTCCAGACCTAAAACCAATTGAGAATCTGTGGCAAGACTTGAAAATTGATGTGCACAGACACTCTCCATCCAATATGACAGAGCTTGAACTATTTAGCAAAAAAGAATGGGCAAAAATTTTCACTCTCTAGCCACTTAAGGACTAGCCTCGTTTTGAGATTTTGGTGTTTACAAGCTTAAAACAGGTTTTTTTTGCTAGAAAATTACTTATAAACCACTAACATTGTATATTGTTTTTTTTTTTAACACCCTAGAGAATAAAATGGCGGTCATTGCAATACTTTTTTCACACCGTATTTGCGCAGCGGTCTTACAAGCGCACTTTTTTTTGGAAAAAATTCACTTTTTTGAATAAAAAAAAAATAAGACAACAGTAAAGTTAGCCAAATTTTTTTTTATTCTGTGAAAGATACTGTTATGCAGAGTAAATTGATACCCAACATGTCACGCTTAAAAATTGTGCCCGCTTGTGGAATGGCGTCAAACTTTTACCCTTAAAAATCTCCATAGGTGACGTTTAAAAAAATTCTACATGTTGCATGTTTTGAGTTACAGAGGAGGTCTAGGGCTAGGATTATTGCTCTCACTCTAACGATTGCGGCGATACCTCACATGTGTGGTTTGACCACCGTTTTCATATGTGGGCGCTACTCACGTATGTGTTCGCTTCTGTACGCGAGCTCGTCGGGAAGGGGCGCTTTAAAAAAAAAATTTTTTTTTTCTTATTTTACTTGATTTGATTTATTTTTTCACGGTTTAAAAAAACTTCAGACTAAAATGCAATACTAAAAAAAAAATTGTCATTTGAAAAAATGACAACAGAAAAATGTGCCTTTAAGACGTATGGGCGGAAGTTACGTTGCTTCCGCCCTGCTATAGTATGGAGACAGGTGGGGGCCATCTTCGCCTCACGTGTCTCCATACACAGCCACGGACAGGTCCTGATCGCTCCAGTTAGCGGCGGAGGGTGCGGGAGGACGGGCACCTCTCCTGCCGCTGATAACGGTGATCTCGTGGCGAATCTGCCGCAGAGACCACCATTATCATAAACAGGACCGCTGGCGCTAAAGATAGATATCTCGGTTGTGGCAGCAGCTGCTGCCATTACTGAGATATCCATCTTCAAACTGCCGACGTATATGTACAGGATCCGGTCAGTAAGTGGCCAGATGTGCAAAGTCTGTCAGATGTGAAAGACTTGCAGCTGTAGCTGCAGCGAAAAGTTTGTTCTACAAAGTATTGACTCAGGAGGGCTGAATACAAATGCACACCACACTTTTCACATGTTTGTCAAAAATCTTGAAAACCATTTATCATTTTCCTTACATTTCACATTTAAGTGTAACTTTGTGTTGGTCAAAAGTTTTGTGAAAAACTGAAATCCAGTATAGTCATCAACAAAGTAAACTGCAAGCCAAGTGAGATAAATTGGTAGACTATTTGTAAACCAAATAAGAAACCATTTACGTTCGCTTTGTTCCTCCCAAGACCTTTTGCTCTCCAGTTCCTGGTCATGTCCTACTAGGCTCGCCTCCAGGGCTTCTCCTAAGCCTCTCCCACCCTATGGAATTCCCTACCCCAATCTGTCCACTTTAAGGCGATCCCTGAAAACCTCTCTCTTCAGAGAAGCCTATCCTGCCTCCACCTAACAATTGTACTTTTACTTTCCCCATCATCCCATTTCCCACAGCTATCACCTTTTGTATCACTTTTAACTCTAACGAGCAGCGCCCTCCAATTCCCCCTGTATTGAATTGTATTGTAAAGCCTGGTACACATTAGGAGTTTTTTTCCATTCAACCCAGCGGGTTTACACAAAAATTAAATAAACAGTCAGCTCCGATCCGAGCCACTGTACTAACGATCCGACATTAGTACAGCGATCTCCCTCACTGAGCTGTTGTGTTCTGATGGGGACGCCCCCCCCCCCTCCTGCCATAACACTCCAATCTCGGCCATTGGCTGCTGGTTTTCCAGCCTGCTCGGCCGGCTTCTGTTGGACCGGCTGCCATACACACAGGCCGAATTCCGGATGTTTTTTTATTGAATCGGCTGATGGCGTTATATGACTCCTGAATAATAGTGACTATCATTCTGATGCTCAGTGGAGCCGCACTTCATGGCTTTGGTGGCTCCCCTTGATTATTAAATGTTGCCTCTCCTTATCTCGCTATTCTCTGGACAGAACTCTCTCCTTGGTGAAGGCACTGCTCCCACCCCCAAGCTCTCCTATGTACTTTCCCTCTGTCAGGATCCAGCTATGAAGTGCTAGTCCTCCTTTGGTAAGTACAATGGAGCAGTGCTCTCTACCCCTGTCAGTGTAATCTGTACCAAAGCTAAATAAATGAGAACCTTTCACCTGCTTTAGTGTAAGGGGAGGGACACGAAGTACTGACTACCAATATAAGGGGGCACATTGAAAACTGACCACCAAAAGGGGGCCTGCTGAGAATTGACCATCAATGTAATGAGGCACACTGAGCTGAACACCAATGCGTAACACAACCTGTGTTGTACAATTACATAGCCCTGACCCCTGCATTCTGATTGTTGCACATAGGACTATGTAATGTACAACATACTAAATATGTGCAACAGTCAGAATGCAGGGGTCAGGGCTATGTAATGTACAACATACTAAATGACTGCTGCACTGTATAATTAATGCTGTCCTATCTATCACAATCCGAGAATCGAAGTATAAACTTTTTTTTATTTATTTTTTGGATTTTTAAAATAAAATGATAGGGTCCTGGTCTTATAACAGCTGAGAACCACTGTATTAGATCAATGTGAATAAACGATATGGATCACACATCAGTAATAGTGATGTACCCTCAGTGTAACAGAGTTATTTACATCAGCCACTGGAATTTGTAATTCAATGTTCTTACTTCTCCAAACCACTGTAGAGGGAAGCCAATTAACCACATTTACTCTGTGGGAGGGAACCATCTCCAACACACAAATCACTTGATGCCTTGGTGGACAGACTCAGCATTGGATTTGGCATAGAAAAGTATACTTCGGGTTTTCACTTCTGCAGTTCTCATAAAAGGATTAGCCTTCAATGACAATCTAGAGCTCTCACTAGATCCTAAATGAACCACACTTGACACATTTCAACGTGTGAGAATGCAGTACTGTGCTACAAATGCCACATTAAATACAACAGCTTTTATGTATTCTGCCTAAGGGCTCATGCACATAGGTGCAAGAAACGCTACTTTTAGAGGGGTACTGTGTTTTGATTTATTTTTTTGTTTAATATATTAAAGGTTTGCAGTACAACATAAAAACAGTGTAAACAAATTTGTGCACATGGGCGTAATCAAAATAGGAGTTCTTTGTTAGAAGGAAAAAAAGGTCTAAAATACACTATATTGTCAAAGTATTGGGACGCCTGCCTTTGCATGCACATGAACTTGGCAACCCGATCTTAGTCCATAGGGTTCAATATTGAGTTGGCCCATCCTTTGCAGCTATAACAGCTTCAACTCTTCTGGGAAGGCTGTCCACAACGTTTAGGAGTTTGTCTATAGGAATGTTTGACCATTCTTCCAGAAGCGCATCTGCGAGGTCAGGCACTGATTTTAGACAAGAAGGCCTGGCTCGCAGTCTCCGCTCTAATTCATCCCAAAGGTGTTCTATCAGGTTGAGGTCAGGACTCTGTGCAGGCCAGTCAAGTTCCTCCACCCCCAAACCCGCTCATTCATGTCTTTATGGACCTTGCTGTGTGCACTGGTGCGCAGTCATGAAGGAACAGGAAGGGGCCATCCCCAAACTGTTCCCACAAAGTTGGGAGCATGAAATTGTCCAAAATATCTTGGTGTGCTGATGCCTTAAGAGTTCCCTTCACTGGAACTAAGGGGCCAAGCCCAACCCCTGAAAAACAACCCCACACTATAATCCCCCCTCCACCAAATGATTTGGACCAGTGCAAAAAGCAAGGTCCATAAAAGACATGGATGAGCAAGTTTGGGGTGGAGAAACTTGACTGGCCTGCACACAATCTGACCTCAACCCAAAAGAAAACCTTTGGAATGAATTCGAGCGGAGACTGCGAGCCAGGCCTTCTCGTCCAACATCGGTGCCTGACCTTACAAATGCGCTTCTGGAAGAATGGTCAAACATTCCCATAGACACACTCCTAAACCTTGTGGACAGCCTTCCCAAAAGAGCTGAAGCTGTTATAGCTGTAAAGGATGGGCCAACTCAATATTGAACCCTATGGACGAAGACTGGGATGCCATTAAAGTTCATGTGCGTGTAAAGGTAGGTGTCCCAATACAGTGCATCTCTCAACCTGCCTAAGAAGAGAAGTATGGGAACATCAATGGTAAAGAAATTGCACAATAATGTTGTGTACGAACATTGTTTTTTTATTTTTTTATTTTACATATGTGAAGACAGATCTATTACAGCCAATGTGTCCATACACATTGTAGCATTTAGTACTGTATTTTAGAGGAGCGATCAAAGGCATAGAACGAAAAAAAAAAATGTTCAAAAATGTTGTGTTCCAGGAAAAGTGTATTGGTGTAGTTGAGGTGCGTACACACCTAACGCAGGTGTAAGGCCCCTTTCACGTGGGCTGAACTCTGCTTAACTCGGATTTGTTCAGCAGTGGATCTGTCCGCTGATCCCCTGCCAAGCAGAGCACAGTGGGTGGATGACAGGTCCGTGTCTAAATCCATTTACATCCGCCAGTCCATAGAGGAGAACGGGGGATCCAATCAGGTCCGCCTGAAAAACGGACAGATGGACCCGATCAGACCTCTCATGTGAAAGGGGCCTAAATGTGCACACCTGCATGCACACATTTACCGGCCTACACGTCTAAAAGTGGTTTACAGATAAAAGCGAGTATTTTGTGCCCCACTACCTGCATTTTTCTACGCTAGATCTTTCTGCCAGCTCACATAATCCAGCATTTACATGATTATTTATTCCACCTGTGTTCATGAGCCCTCAAGAACAGTAAAAGGCAGACTCGGAGGATACATTCCCTAGTCTGCTGGTGGTAAAAACACAAGTGTGATCTGGCTGCAGGTTTTTAAAGAACTAGTGCGAACGAGGCCTAACTTGTATACGGACACTTCGGTTATTTCCCCTCGTGTTAAACTGTATCTATAAGAGCGAAGCAGAAATGTGAAAAGTGATAGCTAAACTGCTGGTGCACTGTTGTGATGACTAGATTATTACTGGCGTTGTGTGAAAACACAGTCACATGGCCACAAAGCAGACAATTCACCTCCAGGCTGCATGCCTGAACAATAAATCAGAACTAGGACCAAGGCTGAGATGCTGTCATGCAGCATGTGTACTGCCTGTATATAGAATATCTATATACTAATTGAGAAAAGTTTACTATGTATGTATGTATACACTTCATGGATGGGATTACTGCAATGCATTGCAGGTTAGATTATAATCACTTCAGTAAACCAAAATAGATTGACTGGCTTGACAAGTACTGGCAAAATACAATAGCCAGCATACAGCCAACAATGAAACTAGGCATCTTCTACCTACTGTATATCCTTCAATGCATGGGCTCGGAATAAAATGCAATTATTACAGTAGTTTTTAGATAAGTTGAAATAAATAAAAAAAAATAAGGCTATTGTTCATTTACTGCACTGATCATGTGTAAGACCCAGGGGGAGTACGGCAAGGGTGATGGTGGCTACAATAAGAGACCAGGTAGAATTCTACAGACTTTAAATTGATGTTTTTATAAGACTCATTTGGTAGTTGTCACCAATTATGCTATAGTGGCAGAACGAAATGTATAATTTTTGTGCTACAAAAGCAAGTTTACTGAGACTAAAGCCCCATACACGCCATTAGATTTTCTGCAGATTTACCAAAACCATATTATATGAGGTTAAACCTTTAGGCGTTTCAATTTGTATGCAATCAGGCAGGCCCTTGCACTACATGGTTTTGGTAGACAAAAATCTGCAGAAAATCTAATAATGTGTATGGGGCCTTACTTTATATCCGTGATAGATACACTAAGGCATTGCTATGGTAACCACAGAGGATAATTTACATGGAATATTGATGGTTCTGGTATTGTAGAAAAGTGGCCTTTTTATCATTTGGAGCACCATGACCTCTCTATTCCTCACACTGCCTAGTATAGCATCCTTAGCACCATTCTTCCCACTGTAAATGGAAGGCTTTGCAATTGTGTATGCTTATCTTTTCAGAAAAGCAGCAATGGTTAGTCTGTTTCGGATCTGTGGAACCTTCTGGATAACAGATTGTTTGATTGGCTTTCTTTCCTTACCGTGACCTCTGGATTTCAAAGGCACTGCTGGTCCCACTCTGTATTTGGTCACTACAGCTGAAGACTGGGGTGGCTGAAGTTCTGCAAAAAGCAGCCGGTAAAATAGCAGAGGTGAGGGAGTTAAGACGGCCTCTGCTACCTATGCAAGGTGCTTGGACAGGGACCCCACTCCCTGCTGATGCTGGAACACTGCTTGTAAAGGCATCCTCCTCTTCTTCCTCATCATACTCAATTAACTGTTGTATCCTTAACTGCATCTCTTGCTCCATCAGCTCCCGTCTCCCACCCACAGAAATAGGCAAGGCTCCTGATGGAGAGGTTAGTCCTGTCTTGATGGACGGTGCATGGACCTGATGTTGAGGAGTTGCAGGCAATGTTGCATTAAGTGATGTATTGTGCATTGCATCCTTTTCTGCAAGATGAGAAGTCTGCTGAGTCCTGCTTAGTGCACATGCAGTACCCTCCCTTGCTACCCCATTAGCCTGCAGGGGTCGCCCATCCAAGGAGATGTTGGTAAGGAAAGAGAGGGCAGCCTGTCTCCTGCGAGGATCCATGCGCTGCTGCCTCTTAATGAGATCCAGGCTACAGGAACCTGGAGACTCTATGGAGCCCACTGTCATCCCATTGATGTTGCTTTTGCTGCTAGTAGCAGCAGCCATAGTATATGCTAGAGAGAGATCAGCGGAGGCTGCAGGACAGCTTCATAGCAGCAGAGTGCCAGATACACAGCAGCTCACACACAGCAGTAGCAACAGCAAGGCACTGCTTGTTATTGCTGTGTGCTGGGCGGGATCACAGATGACATGCTTCCTCTCTTCCCTTCCCCTGTTTATGCCTACTGCACGTGTGCAATAATGGGATGGATCTCCTCAATTTGCTTACAGTAGCCAATTTAAAAAGACCAGCTGCTCCCCCATGTGGATAAAACAAATATTACACTGTAAAAGAGAATTGTGACGTAGTCAGTTGTTTTGTTTGCAATGTTTATTCAGATTAACGACTGTGAAGTACTAGGTTTACTATAATTACAGGAACGTTACCTTGAAATACATTCAAGATAACCTTGCAGGGAGGGAACGCATTATTCATTTGTCAGAAAACATTAAACTGGTGGAAAGGGTTATTAACATGCAACATGCGCATACACGGACACATTTGCAAACAAAACAAGTCTCAAGAACTTACTGAAGTCCATTTCAAAAAAAAAAAAAAAAAAAAAAAAAAAAAGTATAAACTAAAAATGTTACGGCATTCATTCATAGTATTCATACTTTCATTGAAGAATTCTGGCCTACGCATTAAAGCGGAACTTCACCTAAAAGAAGAAGTTTCTCCTCCCCCCTTTACATTTCACACTTTTTTTTTGGGGGGGGGGGGGGGGGGGGGTGGGGTGCGGATACCTAATTTTGACAGGTACCTGCTGCCCCACTTTCGGTCGGATTGCTACAGCAATCAGAGCTGAAGTTGGGCCCCTTCTGTCCCCTGCAGTGTTCTGGGACACATAGCAGGTCCCAGAAGACTGTGGGTCTATTCACAAAAGTGCACTGCAACTTGTGCATGCGCAGTTGGAAGCTGGCTGTGAAGCCAGTTTTCCTTAACCACCTCAATACTGGGCACTTATACACCTTCCTGCCCAGACACATTTTCAGCTTTCAGCGCTGTCACACTTTGACAATTGCGCAGTCATGATACACTGTACCCAAACTAAATTTTTATCATTTTGTTCCCACAAATAGAGCTTTCTTTTGGTGGTATTGGATCACCTCTGGGATTTTTATTTTCTGCTAAACAAATTTAAAAAAAAAAGACCAAAAATTTTGAAAAAAAAAAAAAAAGTTGTTTTTTTTTTGTTTCTGTTACAAAACTTTGAAAATAAGAAGTTTTCTCCTTTCTGATGGGGCTGCACTGACGGGCACCGATGAGGTGGCACTGATGGGCACTAATATGTGGCACTGATAAGCAGCACTTATGGGTACACACAGGTGGCACCGATGGGCACTGAAAGGCGGCAGGGTGGGCACTGATAGGTGACACGGATGTACACTAATTGATGATACGGATGGATGCCAATCCGTGCCAAACAATGCCTGCCAATCAGTGATGCCCATTGTGGGCACTGATTGGCATCCATTGTGGTCTAGGGTGGCATAACTGGTGGTCCTAGTGGCATCCTCGGGGATGTGTCAAAACTGACACACCACAACGATTGCCGCGATGCACAGCGGCTTGATATCCTGGCGACGTCATATGACGTCTGGTCAGGATATTGAACCGTTTTGCCGCTGTCATTTTGCTATATGGCGGACGGCAAGTGGTTAATCAAGATGCTGGCGCCTAAACCGGAAGCCGATTAAAGAATAAGCTCAGGTGAGGAAATCGCTGGATCCAGGGGCAGGTAAGTGTCCTTATATTAAAAGTAAGCAGCTACAGTATTTGTATCTGCTGACTTAATTTTTTGAGGGAGGCTGGAGCACCTCTTAAGTTAGCTGGTTTCCGGCATATGACGGATATACTCTATCCAAAATCAAAAAAATAAATAAAAGGAGGAGTACAACTGGGGGAAATCAATGACAGAGAAGGAGCTGGGTGTTCTGGTAGATCATAAGCTTAATAATAGCATGCAATATCGGGGAGATGGAGAGATCGATAATTTTGCCCCTGTACAAATCATTAGGAAGACCTCATCTGGAATATGCAGTTCTATTTCAGGCACCAGTTCACAGAAAAGGAAAAAAAAAAAAAAAAAAAAAAAAATTGGTGAACTGGAGAAAAAGTGCAGAGAAGAGCAACCAAATTAATAAGAGGCATGGAGGATGAGGAAACTCAAGGTTCAACTATGAGGAAAGATTGAGAAGAGGAGATTAAGGGGGGATATGATCAACATGTACAAATATATAAGGGGTCCATATAGTGACGTTGGTGTGGAGTTATTCACTTTAAGGTCATCACAGAGGACAAGGCGGCACTTGTTATATCTGGAGGAAAACCTTGGATAGACTTAACAGTAATAGTATTTCTACTAATCTTTCAGGACAGCACCTGGGAGAGAGTGCAGCTCCACCCACTTCCCAGGAAACACTGCAGTCATTTCTTTAAAGCCTGGACACTTCCACTACTTCCTCAGTCGTTATCGAGTACCTCCACCCATGCTGAAATTATATAGGCAGAACATAGCAATAACACCATATTAACATTCATAACCAAGGGAGGGTCATTGGCGCTGTCCTGAAAGACTCGTAGAAATACCGTTACCAGTAAGTCTAACTAAGGTTTTCTCACCTCGTCTTTCATTACAGCATCGTGAGATAAGCGAGTACTTACTCCTAGGGTGGGACCACTGCCTGCAGGACCTTCCTGCCAAACAACTGCTCTGCTGCCAAGAGCAGGTCCATCCTATAGCGACAAGAAGGTGGAATAAATTTTCCGTGTGGCCCCCTTGCAGATTCGCCCTGGTGAAGCCCCAGCTCATTCCGCCCAGGACTTTGCTACAGCCTGAGTTGAATGGGCCACTACCCCTGCGGGGGGGGGGGGGGCAGAATTTTACTTACGCAGCCCTATAAGCTTCATGGATAGCCATACAAAGCCACCATCCAAATCAAGCTTTTGGAAGCTCCGTAACCATTATGAGACCCAAAAAATAAAACAAATATAGATAACTTGACTTTCTAAATTCTCTTGTAACCTCCAGATAGCCTAAAACAGATCTCTTTACATCCAGACTATGAAAATCTCTCTCCTTGGGGCATGTTGGAAATGGACAGAACATTGGCAGAATTATCTCTTGGGATCTATGAAAAGCTGAAGCAACCTTTGGCAAAAACCCAGGTCTGTCCTCAGTACTACCCGATCTGGGAAAAAAAAAACTGTCAATAAAGACTCAATGATAGACAATGCCTGAAGTTCACTGACCCTTCTAGCCGAGGTGACTGCTATCAGCAGTGATAGTTTTAACAACTAAAACTTAATTGTAGCTTTTTCTGGTGGTTCGAAAGGTCTTCTAGTCAGAACCCTGCAAAACAACTGATAAATCCCATTTGGGGGAAAACTTAAATGGAACCAGCCTAGCCCTAGCTAGTGCCTTGAAAAACCTAATGATCAAAGGGTCTAGAGATAACCTCTCTAGAAATACTGACAGTGCCGCTACCTGAACTTTTAAAAAAGGTACTGGCTGCCAAAAAACCTTCTCCATTGCGTCATGGAGAAATTTGAGAACGGAAATGTCCTCCTGTGGAGAGCAACTTTTTGACACACACCGGTAATTAAAGCACTTCCATGTTTTAAAATAAATGGCCCTTGTAGCACCCTTCTTCTGCTTAAGAAGTCCGCTATCCAGTTTAGGCTGCCCTTCAGGTGTATTGCTGTTAGGGATGCCAAGTTCTCTTCTGCCCACATCAGAATCTGCAAGGCCAAGGTTATAAGACACTTGCTTCTTGTGCCCCCTTGCCTTGAGATGTATGCCACCGCCATGGCGTTGTCTGACAATATCTGGATGTGTTGGTCCCTGATAATCACTTTGAAGGCCCACAGCCCCAGAGCAATGGCCCTTAGTTCCCTCCAGTTGGAGGACCTTCTGGATTCCTCCACTGTCCAGGACCCTTGGGCCATCCTGTTTTCCAGATCTGCCCCCACCCTCAGGAGCTCGTATCTGTTAAAGCTTTTGCTTCAGGAAAGGTCCAGAACAGACCCTTGTTAAAATTTGCTTGCCTCCTCCACCACCATAACTTCCTCTTGACTGGAGAGGGAATCCTAATTTGTTTCTCCATGCGACTCATCGTATGTCCAATTCTGTAGAATCGCCTGCTGGAGGTCTCTCGAATGGAGGCAGGCCCACTGAACAGCTGGGATTCAGGCTGCCCCAGCGTGGACATGGCTGCCCGAACTGTCACAGATAAATTTGTCTGTACTTTCCTTACTGCAGCCTGCACCTTTATCATTTTTTCCTCTGTGAGAAAAATCCTTTTCTGTACTGAGTCAATGGTATAACCCAGGAAAATGATCCTCAGAGGGAATTAGATTTGATTTTTCCTTGCTCAGAATCCGGCCCAAATTTTCTAAATGGCTCTGCGCCCTCCTCAAATCCTTGTTCAGCAAGTCCCTTGAGCTGGCAAATAAAAAGCAGGTCGTCCAGATAAGGTACTACCAAGACTTCTAGCCTTTATAAATTCCAACACTTCTGCCATAATCTTCAAGAAGATCCTTGGGGAAGAGGAGAGACCGAACGAGAGGGCCCTAAACTGAAAGCGAGACACTATCCCCCCTGCTCTGATCTGGAGCTATGGATACGTGTAACTGGGGCGATTACCTTCTGTTGGAGGAACTTCTGCAAGAGTGCTGTCCTCGCCACAGATTTTTCTTGATCTTTGGGGACCTGCGTCACATAGAACCGAGATGGTGGGTTCTCCGAGAACTCCAGTGCGTAGCCCTTCGAGATAATTTTGAGGACAAACGGGCTGGATGTCGCCCCATCCCACTGTGGGAAAAAGAACCACAGCCTTCCTCCCACAGTCGGGAGACCGTAACTGGGTTTTTGCAGGTTGACTGGGGGGAGGAGACGAAACACCCCAGTCCTCCCCCCGACTCCTTTGGGACCGCCACAATTTCTTCTGTTCTGTTTCCTTTGAATTCCGGGGTCTGGTGAAAAGGACGAAAAATTTTCTTAGTTTGTGGTACGACCTTCTTTTTGGCTGGAAAGGCTTTTTTCTTTGTTCTGTCCAGGACAGTGTCAAGGTTAGGGCCAAATACCAGATCCCCTTCAAAGGGTAGGCCACATAGCTTTGTTTTGGATGCCAAATCGCCCGACCAGGTTTTTACCCATAAAGCTCCTCCAACTGAATTAATCAAAGCTGAAGATATTGCGGACATTCTCACTGACTCAGCCGAGGCATCTGCCATATAACCTACTGCCTTTTGTAGGCCTGGCAGAGTATCCCGCAAATCTTTGCGAGAGGTCCCAGCCTCAATATGGCCTTTTAGTTGTTCCAACCAGTGTTCTAAATTCCTGGCTACCACTGTTGATGCTGGTTTAAGATTGTTAAAAAGGGCTTGGGATTCTACGCTAGCCAAAGGATCAGCCCTCTTGTCCATAGTGTCCTTCAAGGACACCCATGTCCTCAAAAGCTAAGTCTGTGTTACGCGATACTTGCGAGAAAGCTACGTCATGTTTAGGCCTCTTATTCCAAACTTGTGTGCTATCTTCATCAAAAGGAAATCGCCTTTTAAGAGACCTGGAGAAAAAGGGCTCTGGGTCCTTTCACTCCCTCTTTATAGCCTCTATTAACACCTTGTGCACTGGGAACACCCGATGCTTGATTTCATCCATACCCTGATACATTTTGTCATGCAGTGACAATCGGGTCTTATCCTCCTTGATATTTAGGGTCGTGTGTATGGTCTTTAAAAGGTCATCTACCTCTTCCAAAGACAACCTGTAATGGGAGGAAGACACCTCTTTTTGCTTGCCTTCCCCCTCGTCTGACCCTGAAGACCCACTTTTCTCCTCCGACGACTCGCTAACCACTGTCCAAGCTACAGAGGACATGTGAGGGCAGGGTGGAGAACCCTCTGTTGATTGTGCCACCGGACGTTTGTCCAGATATGGAGTGGAAGGACTGAAAGGTGTCTTCCAACTCCTTCCGGAATGAAGTGAGCATCTCACTAGGTTGGGCAGAGGGTGCTTTAGTGGAAGTCTCCTCTCTGACCAAATCCACTATGCAAGACCTGCACAAAGGCTTGGTCCAAGACCCCCTAAGGGAAGCTTTACACAAAGCACATCTTTTCTTGTGGGGAGGGGAAACATGCTTAGTTTTTTCTTCAACTTTTGTCTGAAAATACACCAAGCAGACAAATCAAATCATCAATACATTTACAGATTGGATCTCCTCCCTAGCAGATCCCAAAACAACAGTCAGTGAACAAAAAAAACATATCCCACAAAATTACTGCTGTACAAACAAACCCACATTACTCAGAGAAGTCACCTGAGGAGTGTGAGGCAGCCCCCCCCCCCCCCCCCCACAGGGGAGAAAGCAGGGACAAAACATACATGGCCCAGGTTAACTAACAGAGGCCATTGCCTCTCCTACCTGGGTCTGGCTGGTGCTTGTGGCTCCTACTCCTGCCACTGCCCCCGGTTCCTCTGGCTCCATCTCTCCCAGGGTTCCAGCTGATGTCTGGCAGTCTTTTTTTTTTTTAAATGTTCGCGGCCCTTTGCCGTGAAGACCAGAAACGCACCCGCCAAGGTCGCCTCCCCCAACTGCACTCCAATGGCCAGAACCAGAAGCCGCCGCGCGCCGCTGGAAGTCCCGCCCCATCCGGCAGTGTCGTTACCCGCCACTCCGGCCCCGGAAGAGGACGCAGGCTGGAAGCCAGAGACGCCGCACTGCCTAGTGCAGCCCCGCACTCCGCCCATGGCCCCCCCGGTCTATCGGTGGGGGACCCTCTGCCGGGCTCTGCCCTCGCTTGACTAAATGAAGGGAAAGGCACGGAACACCCCCCACCCGTCAGGGGGGGTGTTGGGCTGGCCAGCAGAACCAAAAAAACAACACCAGGTCTGCCCTAACCCTTCTCCACCTGGAGAGAGCGCAGCACACCCCTGGTCCCCTTCAGCGCTTCCACCATGGCTGGAGAAAATGCTACAACTGAGGCCATGGTGGAAGTGTCCAGGCTTTAAAGAAATGGCTGCAGTGTTTCCTGGGCAGTGGCTGGAGCTGCGCTCTCTCCAGGTGCTGTCCTGAAAGACAAGGTGAGAAAAAAAAGATTTTATCTCCAATTACAGAAAGGTTTCTTCACAGTAAGCACTGTGAAAATGTGGAATAGACTCCCTCCAGAGGTGGTTCTGGTCAGCTTAGTAGATTTTTTTTAAGCAAAGGCATGCATTATTTCCTAAATGTACATGATATAACTGAATACTAACATTTATAGGTAAAATTGATACAGGGAATATTCGATTGCCTCTCGGGGGATCAGGAAGGAATTTTTCCCCTGCAGGAGCAAATTGGATCATGCTTTGCTGGCGTTTTTTGCCTTCCTCTGGATCAACTGTGGATATAGGATCGTATGATTTTTTTTCTCTTTTATTGGTTGAACTAGATTGACTTGTATCTTTTTTTCAACCAGACTAAGGCTGGCCATACACTATTCAATTTTCCTGTTCAACTTTCCTTTAGATTTACCAAAACCATATAATAGGAGGTCAAACCTAAACACTTTCAATTTGGATGCAATCAGGTAGGCCCTTGTACTACATAGTTGAAGGTAAATCTAAAGAAAATTGAACAGGAAAATTGTATGGTGTATGGCCAGCTTAACTATGTAACCTTGGGGTCAATTCACTAAGGCTCGGTTCACACTGGGGCGACTTGGGATGCGACTTGTACGCCCTCAAGTCGCCCCAGAAATAGTCTCAATGGGAGTGAACGCTAGTGTCTTCATAGACGCTACTGAAGTCGCTCCGACTTCAGAGCGTACTCCCTGTACTACTTTGATCCGACTTTGATCCGACTTCAGCCTATTGACTATCATTGAAGTCGGATCAAAGTCGGATCGCCGTCTCGCATGATCCGACTTCGGCATGTGACTTGTGCTCAGATGATCTTGAGGAGGAACTCCGCGCCAAATTTTAAATAAAAATCCGGCATGGGTTCCCCCTCGAAGAGCATACCAGACCCTTGGGTCTGGTAAGGACCTTGAGGGGAACCCCCTACGCCGAAAAAACGGCGTGGGGGGTCCCCCAATCCATACCAGACCCTTATCCGAGCACGCAGCCCGGCCGGACAGGAATGGGGGTGGGGGACGAACCGCCCCACCCCCATCCTGAACCGTACCAGGCCGCATGCCCTCAACATGGGGGGGTTGGTGCCTTGGGGGAGGGGGGGCGCGCTGCGGCCCCCCCACCCCAAAGCACCTTGTCCCCATATTGATGAGGACAAGGGCCTCTTCCCGACAACCCTGGCCGTTGGTTGTCGGGGTCTGCGGGCGGAGGGCTTATCGGAATCCGGGAGCCCCCTTTAATAAGGGGGCCCCCAGATCCCGGCCCCCCACCCTATGTGAATAAGTATGGGGTACATCGTACCCCTACCCATTCACCTAGGGAAAAAGTGTCAATTTAAAAAAAAAACTACACAGATTTTTAAAGTATTTTATTAGACAGCTCCGGGGGTCTTCTTCCGACTTCGGGGGTCTCTCCGGTTCTTCTCCGCGCTCTCCGGGTCTTCTGCCGGGCTCCTCCGCTCTCTTCTGCTCTTTTGCCGCTCTTTTGCTAAAGCGGAGGAGCCCAGTCTTCAATCTTCTGCCCTCTTCTCTTCTTCTGATGTTGACACGACGCTCTCTGGGGCTAGAATGCTCCCTGTGCGCTCTGCTCTGACTTATATAGGCGGTGACCCAGCCCCCTTATGCCGTCACAGTCCCTGGGCATGCTGGGACTATGACGACATAAGGGGGCGTGGTCATCGGGTGATGACCACGCCCCCTAAAACGTCACAGTCCCAGCATGCCCAGGGACTGTGACGGCATAAGGGGGTGTGGTCACCACCTATATAAGTCAGAGCGGAGCGCTCAGAGTGCATTCTAGCCCCAGAGAGCGTCGTGTCAACATCAGAAGAAGAGAAGAGGGCAGAAGATTGAAGACCGGGCTCCTCCGCTTTAGCAAAAGAGCGGCAAAAGAGCAGAAGAGAGCGGAGGAGCCCGGCAGAAGACCCGGAGAGCGCGGAGAAGAACCGGAGAGACCCCCGAAGTCGGAAGAAGACCCCCGGAGCTGTCTAATAAAATACTTTAAAAATCTGTGTAGTTTTTTTTTTTAAATTGACACTTTTTCCCTAGGTGAATGGGTAGGGGTACGATGTACCCCATACTCATTCACATAGGGTGGGGGGCCGGAATCTGGGGGCCCCCTTATTAAAGGGGGCTCCCGGATTCCGATAAGCCCTCCGCCCGCAGACCCCGACAACCAACGGCCAGGGTTGTCGGGAAGAGGCCCTTGTCCTCATCAATATGGGGACAAGGTGCTTTGGGGTGGGGGGGCTGCAGCGCGCCCCCCCTCCCCCAAGGCACCAACCCCCCCATGTTGAGGGCATGCGGCCTGGTACGGTTCAGAATGGGGGTGGGGCGGTTCGTCCCCCACCCCCATTCCTGTCCGGCTGGGCTGCGTGCTCGGATAAGGGTCTGGTATGGATTGGGGGACCCTCCACGCCGTTTTTTCGGCGTAGGGGGTTCCCCTCAAGGTCCATACCAGACCCAAGGGCCTGGTATGCTCTTCGAGGGGGAACCCATGCCGGATTTTTATTTAAAATTTGGCGCGGAGTTCCCCCTCAAGATCATCTGAGCACAAGTCGCATGCCGAAGTCGGATCATGCGAGACGGCGATCCGACTTTGATCCGACTTCAATGATAGTCAATAGGCTGAAGTCGGATCAAAGTAGTACAGGGAGTATGCTCTGAAGTCGGAGCGACTTCAGTAGCGTCTATTAAGACGCTAGCGTTCACTCCCATTGAGACTATTTCTGGGGCGACTTGAGGGCGTACAAGTCGGATCCCAAGTCGCCCCAGTGTGAACCGAGCCTAAGAGTTAAATGACGCTGAAAAAAAATGCGTTAAAACAACGCCAATGCGAAAAACCATGTTCAATTCACTAAGAATTGTGCGGTAAAGTTTTGATAATGCAAGATTTACCCCAAATTTTAATGCAGTAATTTATCGTATTGAGCTGGTTGTTAAGGAGCAGGCCAGGAAGTCGGCGGCTGCATCCTTAACAGATTACATTCAGCTGACAAGTGAAGAAAACATACCAGGCCACATGCCCTCAACATATGGGGGGTGGGGGAGTACTCCCTAAAGCACTTTGTGCCCATGTGGACATGAGCTTCTTCACCACAACCCTGGGTGGTGATTGTGTTGCTTATCAGAATCTGGAAGTCCCCTTTAACAAGGGGGCTCCCAAATCCCAGCCTCCACATGTAAATGAGTATGGGGTACTCGCGCGTGCATACAGAATTCTCCGATCGCAGATGCGCCAATGCGTGTGCGCGGAGCAGTGTGCGCGCCCGCAGAAGCGCATCCACGCTGCCCTTTGGCGCCAGACGGCCTATTTTTTTTTGTATAATAACTTTTTATTTTTAGAACAAAACATAACATGGCATGTCCAACAGTGTAAGTCATGTAAACGACGACCACGCTGGGTCGTATCAGTGACAATATTCAATATATGGGTTGAACATACACATACATTACCATTTACCTAAAGAAAGGTGCTATTCTAGGGATAACTCTATGGGACCCATTTAGGGGGTAATCAGGAGCTCCGTAAGCCCTATATGTTCGTGGAATATATAAATAGTGTGGGACCGGCCTAGGGGCTCACGAGGGTATATTCCAGTCGGGGGAGCCCTCTGGAATGCGCAGGGTACATAGCCCGGTGGCCCACGGCCGGGGCAGGAGGGGGGGGCTCAAGGTCTCCATCAATCCGCCTCCCGCTCCCACGTAGGCCCCCGCGACCATGAAGCAGTGGTTTGTTCATGCAGAATTGCACTGACTCCTGATGGTTGCTGACAGATCTTCAGTTGTTCCTGTACCCGTATCCTGTTATTGTTACCTGCCTGATACTAGTTGCTGAACCTTGGCTATCCCTGACCTTGCTGCTGGATTCTCCTATTCTTCTGGTTATCGGTTCCTGATCCCAGCCTCCTATTTGACCCTGTTCCTGCCTGATGACTTGGTACCTCACTGCCCGCCTGCTACTGAACCCGGCTATCCATGTGACTACGCTCCTGTCTGATGTTTGGCTATTCTCTGCAACCCGAGTATCTGCATCTTCATTCCAGCAACTTCCTGTCTTCCAAGAGTCGCATCTCCCGCTTCAGGCCTCCAGGGCTACATCTGCAGGCACTCGTGTTCCTCCAGTCCCTTGGTTCCTTCTGTCTCCACTCTCAGCGGGTCCAGGGCCGGAGATACAAGAGAGGCTGACCTTGTCATTTCAGACTCCAACCAGGAACGTGAGAGGGACTTTATTTTTTAATAAAGGAGTGGACAAAAACAGTGTGCGTTTTTTTCTTTTTGGTGAATGAGCAGCAGTACAATGTACCCCAAGCTCATTCACATGGGGGAGGAGCCGGGATCTGGGGGCTTCCAGATTCCGGTAAGTCCCCGCCTGCAGTCCCGTGCAGCCACAGTCCAGGGTTGTGGGGAAGACGCCCTTGTCCCCACACACCCCCTAATGTGGCCTGGTATGGTTTGGGGGGGGGGGGGGGGACACACACGCTTGCTCATCCCCTTCTTTTCCTGATCTGCCGATTTGCTTGCTCTGATAAGGGTCTGGCATGGACATTGGGGGTGGGGTCCACAGCGTTTTTTTTTCTTCTTTTAAAATTTTGGCGTGGGGTTTTCCTTAAAATCCATACCAGACCCAAGGGCCTGATATGCATTGGGAGTACTTCATATTCCCATCGCACACTTTCCTGGATAAGCTCATGAGATATGGGTGCTGCAGCAACAACCAGCTGGATACTGATTCAAGTCAAAATGGAAATTTTTGCCAGCACACCATGGAACAGCGTAGATAGCGTCCAAACCTGTAGTTTATTGCATGATCACAACACACAGAGAGTGCAACGTTTCGGAGTCACGCAGGACCCCTTCGCCAGGCATGTCCTGCGTGACTCCGAAACGTTGCACTCTCTGTGTGTTGTGATCATGCAATAAACTACACGTTTGGACGCAATCTACGCTGTTCCATGGTGTGCTGGCAAATATTTCCATTTTGATATGCATTGGGGGGACCCCATGCTCATAATTTTTAATTGATGCCATGTATTTTTTACCTTCAGCTGTCAGCAGGGAACCTGTGCTAGAATTATTACTCCCACTCTAACGATCGCATTGATACCTCACATGTGTGGTTTGAACACGGCTTACATTTGCGGGTGTGACTTACATATGCGTTCGCTTCTGCGCGTGAGCACGGAGGGATGGGATGCTTTAAAAATTTTTTTTTTTTTTAAACCGTCTCTTTAATCACTTAAGGCCAGAGCCTCGTTTTGAGATTTGATGTTTACTGGCTTGCTAGAAAATTACTTAGAACCCCCAAACATTATAATTCTATCTATCTATCTATCTATCTATATATATATATATATACACACACACACCCTAGAGAATAAAATGGCAGTCGTTGCAATACTTTGTCACACCGTGACAGACAACAGTAAAGTTAGTCCAATTTTTTTTTTATACTGTGAAAGATGATGTTACGCCGAGTAAATTGATACCCAACATGTCGCGCTTCAAAATTGCGCCCGCTCGTGGAATGGCGACAAACTTACCATTAAAAATCTCCATAGGCGATGTTTAAAAAATTCTACAGGTTGCATGTTTTAAGTTACAGAGGAGGTCTAGAATTATTGCTCACGCTCCAATGATAGCAGTGATACCTCACATGTGTAGTTTGAACACTGTTTACATATGCGGCCATTACTCAAGTATGCGTTCACTTCTGCACGTGAGCTCGGCGGGACGGGGCGCGTTAAATTTTTCTTTCTTATTTTACACTGATCTTTTAATTAAAAAAAAATTGTGTCACTTTTATTCCTATTACAAGGGATGTAAAACATCCCTTGTAATAGAAAAAAAAAAAAAAGCATATCAGGACCTCTTAAATATGAGATCTGGGGTAAAAAAAAAGACCCCAGATCTCATATTTACACTAAAATGCAATAATAAAAAAAAAAATGCGTTTGAAAAAAATATTATATGTCCGTTTAAGAGCTACAGGCAGAAGCGACGTTTTGTAGCAGAAAGCACTTTCTGCTTTCCAGCTCCGCTCTCAGCTTCTTCCTGGCAGCAGCACATGGTAAGGGGGTGCACTGTGATGTAAGGGAGGGTGGGGGACTCTTGACTTATGATGGGGGACTTGCTCTGGACATCTAGTCTTACAGATACAAATGGCCCTTTGAGGGCAACCATAATGCTGATGCGGCCTGCGATGAAATTGAGTTTTACACCCCTGCTCTATAGTGTGTACTTGTCTCAATTAAGAGCACTAAGTGTCATTTCTGTCTGCCGCTTTGTTCCTCTATCAACATGAGTCACTTCTGGCAAGTGTTCCTGACACCAAGAGAAAAATGGTGACGGGGAGGGACCTCCAACAGATTGATAGCTTTAGCCCTGTTCCTGTGTGGAGGGGGGTGTCCCTTCCTTCCAATCAGCTCTCCACACTGTGCTCTGCAGAGTCTCATTTCACCTCTCCGCCCCCTTTTTCTGAACTCTTAAACAAGCTTATAAATTCTCCACTTTGAATGGAGAAGAGAGAGTTTCATCTCTGTATCACCTGAGGCCAGTCACTTCAATGGCTATATCATATGTAAGGGTTTACAACCACTTTAACCTTATTCCTTGCTCCAGCAAGCTTTGGGCACTCACTGCTTCTCTGACACTCATGCCGCGTACACACGGTCGGACTTTAGGGCAGACTTTGCCCGGCAGACTTTACGACGGACTTTCTGAATGAACGGACTTGCCTACACACAATCCAAAGTCCGTCGAATTCGTACGCGATGACGTACAACCGGACTAAAACAAGGAAGTTCATAGCCAGTAGCCAATAGCTGCCCTAGCGTGGCTTTTTTCCGTCTAACTAGCATACAGACGAGCGGACTTTTCGACCGGACTCGATTTCAACGGATTGATTTAAAAACAGGTTTCAAATCTAAGTCCGTCCAACTTTTGAGAAAACAAAGTCCACTGGAGCCCACACACATCGAATTGTCTGACGAAATCCAGTCCGCCAGGCAAAGTCTGCCGTAAAGTCCGCTCGTGTGTACGCGGCATTAGAGTTATGCATGGGCCCTTGCCATCTTGCCTTTTACTTGATGACACCAACTTGCAATAGCCAGCCTGAGTGCCTTAGAGAACAGCACTCAACAGACCAGTTGCACAAACAAAGGGAACCTGCCGTATTAAGGAAACTTGCATTTTATCCTGTGTACCTAGACTAAGGCCCCATTCACACCTGAGCGTAGCGTTTTCAGGCAGAAAGTCACATGATTTTTGCCACGATTTTTGTACAAGTCAAAAGGTCACCAATGTAAAAGCAGAAAAACACCTAAATCTGCCTAAAAAAAGTTCCAGAACTTGTTTGAGCTTCAGGCATTTTGGAGCTTCAGGCGTTTTGGAGTGGAGATGTGAACCATCTCCATAGAGAATAATTGATTTTTTCCCCTCCAGCGTTTTGTAGCTTCAGGCTTCAAGCTACAAAACGCTCAGGTGTGAATGGGGCCTTAAGGAGCATTTAACCTTTGTGTAGAAGGGAGCAGGAGGGTTGGGGGCGCCACTTTACAGGTGCTTTTTGTATAATTCCTGGAGCTCAGCCTTAGTTAAAGCTGGGGTTCACCCACACCGCAAAAAAAAAAAAAAAAAGCCAGCAGCTACAAATACTGCAGCTGCTGACTTTTAATACATGGCCACTTACCTGTCCCAGGGTCCAGCGATGTCGGCAGGCGACGCCGAGAACCCGCTCGGTTCTCGGCAGCTGCCGCCGCCATCCTGGGTGAGGGAATCAGGAAGTGAAGCGTTGCAGCTTCACTTCCCTGTTCCCTACTGCGCATATGCGAGTCGCGCTGCGCGTCCTAAGTGGTCTCCGCTCTCTCCTGGGAGCTGTGTGTTCCCAGCAGACAGCGCGGTGGGGACGGGAAGAGGCATAGACTCCCATGGGAGTCTATGCCGGAAGTGGGTGCAAATACCTGTCTTAGACAGGTATCTGCACCCCCCTCCCCCCTGAAAGGTGCCAAATGTGACACCGGAGGGGGGGAGGGTTCCGAAAAGGGAGTTCCATTTTTGTGTGGAACTCCGCTTTAAGTGCATTCAGTGCACATCTGAGGTGAGCATGAGTCCTCACTGGGAACAATCACACTTTTAGAATAGAATAGAACCGTTCCTATGACAACGTCCAATAGGACGAAACGTACGTCGGAAGGCAGACGCGCTGACGTCATCGTTTCTATCCCAATGTGAACGGGTGCATGCAGGCCGGCCGGCTGATTTACTATACATGCTGTTTTATTCGTTACTTCTAGTAAGTGCGCTACTTTTACTTTTTTCAATAAATTGTTTAAGCGGATTCACACTATGGAGGATGTGTCTTTTATTTCCCTGGGTTCCTTTTGCTGAGTTTTTTGGCCTTTTTGTCGGAGAGTTCCGGGCGATCCTCCCCCTATGCTGAGACCGATGGTGGTGTCCCCGCAGAGTGGATTTCTGGCATAAGCTTTATTAACCACTTACCAACCGGCCCATAGCCGAATGACGGCTGCAGGGCGGTTGGATAACTCTGGGAGGGCGTACTATGACGTCCTCCCAGAATTCCCCTCTCACGCGCCCCCTGTGGCGCGCACCCGAACACATCCGTGACCCGGCGCATCACGGATCCTGGTAAATGGCCGCTGATCGCGGCCGTTTACCATGTGATCGCGCCGTCAAATGACGGCGCGATCACATGTAAACAGACCGGCGTCATCTGATGACGCCGGTTCCTCTCCTCCCCCTCTCCTCCCCGCCTGTGTACCGATCGGTACACAGTGAGAGGGGAGGGGGATGGATGGATGTCTGCAGCGCTGTGGGCTGTATGTGTAGTGCCCATAGCGCTGCAGAGACATCCAGGCATCCATCCATCCATCCATGCTCAGCCATCCCCACTACACTGCAATGCTGTGCAATACTCTGCAACACCCCCACAATACTCTGCAACACCCCCACAATACTCTGCAATGCTGTGCAATACTCTGCAACACCCCCACAATACTCTGCAACACCCCCACAATACTCTGCAATGCTGTGCAGTACTCTGCAATGCCCCCACAATACTCTGCAATGCCCCCGCCATACTCTGCAATGCCCCCACAATACTCTGCCATGCCCCCGCCATACTCTGCCATGCCCCCGCCATACTCTGCCATGCCCCCGCCATACTCTGCCATGCCCCCGCCATACTCTGCCATGCCCCCGCCATACTCTGCCATGCCCCCGCCATACTCTGCCATGCCCCCGCCATACTCTGCCATGCCCCCGCCATACTCTGCCATGCCCCGCCATACTCTGCCATGCCCCGCCATACTCTGCCATGCCCCGCCATACTCCGCAATACCCCGCCATACTCCGCAATACCCCGCCATACTCTGCAATACCCCGCCATGCTCTGCAATACCCCGCCATACCCCGCCATACTCCGCAATACCCCGCCATACCGAGCCATGCTCAGCTGTACTCGGCCTCTGTATGTGGCCAGGCTGTGGAAATCTCACACATGTGGTATCGCCGTACTCAGGAGGAGCAGGGGAATCTATTTTGGGGTGTCATTTTTGGTATGTACATGTTATGTGGTAGAAATATTGTATAAATGGACAACTTTGTGTTAAAAAAAAAAAATGCGTTTTAACCACTTCCCGCCCACTGGCCGTCATACAACGTCCTTGACTTTGTGCGGAGATATCTGAATGATGGTTGCAGCTACAGGCATCATTCAGATATCAGCTTTTTCAGCCGGCGATTCCATACACCATGAGAACGATCATAGCAGCTGTTCCACTGCTTGATCGTTCTTACGGGAGGCGAGAGGGGATGTCCCCCCCTCCCGCGCTTCTACCGACTCACCGCTACGATCGAAGCCAGGATCGTTTTTTTTTTTTTTTTATTTCAGGCTTCCCAGCCTAGAGGTGAGATGTGGGGTCTTATTGACCCCATATCTCACTGTAAAGAGGACCTGTCATGCCATATTCCTATTACAAGGATGTTTATATTCCTTGTAATAGGAATAAAAGTGGTCAAAATTTTTTTTTTTTGGAAAAAAGCATCAAACTAAAATAAATAAAGTAAAATTAACAATAAAAAAAAAAAAAAAAAATTTTAAAGCGCCCCTGTCCCTGCGTGCTCGCATGCAGAAGCGAACGCATACGTAAGTCCCGCCCACATATGAAAACCGTGTTCAAACCACACATGTGAGGTATCGCTGCGATCGGTAGAGCGAGAGTAATAATTTTGGCCCAAGACTTCCTCTGTAACTCAAAACATGTAACCAGTAAAAAATTTTAAAGCGTCGCCTATGGGGATTTTTGAGTAGCAAAGTTTGGCGCCATTCCACAAGCGCGTGCAATTTTGAAAGGTGACATGTTGGGTATCTATTTACTCAGTATAACTTCATCTTTCACATTATGCAAAAACATTAGGCTAACTTTACTGTTTTGGTTTTTGTAAAGCACAAAACAGTTTTTTTCCCAAAAAAAAGCGTTAAAAAAATTGCTGCGCAAATACCGTGCGAGATAAAAAGTTGCAACGACCGCCATTGTATTCTCTAGGGTCTTTGCTAAAAAAACATATATAATGTTTTGGGGTTCTATGTAATTTTCTAGCTAATAAATGATGATTTTTACATGTAGGAGAGAAATGTCAGAATTGGCCTGGAAGCTACAGAACGCCTGAAGGTGCTCCCCTGCATGTTGGGCCTCTGTATGTGGCCACGCTGTGTAAAAGTCTCACACATGTGGTATCGCCGTACTCGGGAGTAATAGCAGAATGTGTTTTGGGGTGTAATTTGTGGTATGCATATGTGGTGTGTGAGAAATAACCTGCTAATATGACAATTTTGTGGGGAAAAAAAAAAAGTAAAAAAAAAACCTTGATTTTGCAAAGAATTGTGGGAAAAAAATGACAACTTCAAAAATCTCACCATGCATCTTTCTAAATACCTTGGAATGTCTTCTTTCCAAAAAGGTATCATTTGGGGGGTATTTGTACTTTTCAGGCATGTTAGGGTCTCAAGAAATTAGATAGGCCGTCAGTACTTCAGGTGTGATCAATTTTCAGATATTCGCACCATAGCTTTTGGACTCTATAACTTTCACAAAGACCAAATAATATCCACCGATTTGGGTTAATTTTACCAAAGATATGTAGCGGTATAAATTTTGGCCAAAATATATGAAGAAAAATTACTAATTTGCAAAATATTATAACAGAAATGAAGAAAAATGCATTTTTTTACAGATTTTTCGGTCTTTTTTCTTTTACGGCGCAAAAAATAAAGAACCCAGCGGTGATTAAATACTACCAAAAGAAAGCTCCATTTGTGTGAAAAAAAGGACAAAAATTTCATATAGATACAGTGTTGCATGACTGAGTAATTGTCATTCAAAATGTGAGAGCACCAAAAGCTGAAAATTGGTCTGATTATTAAGGGGGTTTAAGTGCCCAGTTGTCAAGTGGTTAAAGCTTACCTCTGGTAAGCATATATCTTCATAGGTGGTGGATCCTTTTCACGAGATGTTTTCACTCACTAAAGTCTCCAATCACTATTGGTGGAATTATTTGCAATAAGGACTGTTTGTATTTGAAGTCACCATCAAGTCACGGACTCAATCTTTTTTGTCACTTCTTATATTTTATTTGCTTATAGTTTTTTTCAATACAGTCACAATTTTTATTAATTATTTAATTTATCACATATATGTTGTGTTGATATTTGGGTTCGGAATATAATATATTGTCTTGATCATAACACATTATTTGAGATATTTGGGAATTCACTTATTATAGATTTTTAGCGTGGTTCTTTTAATTGTTTCACACTTTTAGAATAAGTCTACTGCCTTTGCCTAAGGGTTCCATTTGACTGATTTATGAGAATCAAGCTTTCTGTATAAGAGAGGCAGCAAGCATTAGAAACAGGCGTGTTCAAAGATCACCAGATAGTGTTTAAGTTGTTTTAAGTTGGCACCAAACACTCAATCCTAATTTCAGCTGCTAGATGTGTTCTATATCAACTGGTTTACCAACACCTCCACTGGTTCCTTATTTCTGCTGCACTTCCAGTCATCAGGTACGCCCCCTATACCCCATCCTTGGCTCTATTTTTATTCCAAAACATCAAGTCTATGGATTGCACAATTGTTTATTTAGAATTAACAACCGAATGCTTTATTTTTAAACTATAAATAAAATGTAGTCATAACGTTGATAGTGGTATCGATCCCCCCTCCATCAGCCAGCCAAGGAGAGCCCTTTGTTATGAAAGTCAATATTTCTCCATGGTTAGCATTGCTGGGTTCTAACCTTTTCAATGCATACCCTTGCCTAATAGTTAAATTACACACAGAAGAGCTCATCAACATTTGCAATCTGCGGTTAAGTCTTATTCATTTCTAATATAAACAGCACTACAAAGCTCATAAAACCTACAGCATTAGACTCTGCTCCATTGGAGCCGATAATATATCGATCACTGTGACATTAACACCAACACATGCTAGGGTAGTCAAAACGTAGTATATTGAAGTGCTGTGCAGTAACTGCATTAGAGAATCTTTTAGCGGCCACTACTTCCCTCAAGAGCTGGAAGAAAGCATTGATTGTCCATGAATGAGCTGATCATCATTCATTTCCTCCTGTCACCAAATGTCATGTCATGTCATGCGTTCCATGAGAAAGTCAGAAGCAATCAGTCCAGTGTTTAATGGATAGCACACACAAAAAAAAATAAAAAATAAAAAAATAAATAAATTATATTATATTATTTATATAATATATATATATATATATATATATATATATATATATATATATATATATATATATATATATATATATATATATATATATATATATATATATCTCTATAACATGAAATGAAAACAAAAGTACCAATAATTGGAGATCGATTGCACTTTTATGCACTAATTACCCTAACACTCCCCTTTGTCCTCCCCATCACCACACCTATACACCTCAATAGAGCTTAGAGCTGACGACCACTGATTTCTGATGAGGTCTATGCCCGACACCATACTATGTCTAGTACAGCTTACTTTTCTCTGCCCGGCAACACTTCTTTAAATATAGACAGCACTGCTTCTTTTATTATACCCATCTCTCTGTCTGGAACTGATTGCAACATCAGAAGTATTCAGAGGTGTTTAGGGGATGAGGTTAAGTGCACTTAAAATGACACTAAAGTCTTGTTTTTTGTTCTGGTTTTGCACAGAGCAGCCCAGATCCTCCTCTTCTCAGGTCCCTCGCCGGCGCTCCTAGCCCCTCCTTCCTGCCGAGTGCCCCCACAGTAAGCAGCTTGCTATGGGGGCATCTGAGCTGAGTGCTGCTCTATGTGTCTATTCAAACATGGAGCCACAGTTTGGCCCCTCTCTCTCTCTCCTCATCGGCTCACTGACAGTTGATAGCAGCAGGAGCCAGACAGCTGAGACTCTCATGCAACATCGCTTAAGTATTGGGGGGGGGGGCCTGAGGGGAGCTGTTGCACACAGAAGGCTTTGATCCTAATGTATAGAATGCATTAAGATAAAATAATAAAAACTTTCTAGAACAACTTTAACAGGCACATAAGCTACACACAGAACAAATGTTATGTAGCCTGCAATTACACGATCAACTGCTGTAGGGCCTTTTCACATGGGCAGGCTGTTTGGGTCCACCTGTCAGTTTTTCAAAACGGACCCGATCGGACCCTCCAGTCTACTCTATGGAGCAGCGGGGGGCAACGGACAAGTGCTAAGAGCAGACGGACAGGGATTGTTCCTCATCCATCTGGTGGATCAGATGTCAGTCTGTGTAAACGTACAGGCGGTCCGTTTACATCCGACAGCCCGCAGAGGAGAGCAGGCTCTATCGGTGTTCACTGTGCATCAGCGGAGCAGACGCTGACCAGCCATCCGCCTGATCAGTGAGGATCAGTGGAGCTATTCCCTACTGAGCAGGCGAACTTCAACGGAACCCGTTCCATGTAGAAGGGGCCTAAAATGTGTCTGTTTCCTTGAAAAAGGGTGCCCAAATTGATTTCTTCATTACAATTTCCTGTTTGGGGACCAGTCATGGAAGCGGTTTACCTATACACATGCTGGCTGGTCAGTTTACAGCAGGCAGCGCTGGCTTCATTACATAGTTACATAGGTGGCATCATTACATCAGCACTGTCTGGTGTGGGAGTTTCCAGCAGTAGTGCGTTTAGGATTTTTTGCCTACCCTGCTCTTTCAGGTGCCCAGAGCCACTGACATTAGTATTGGTGTGTGTTTTACATGCAGACGGGTGCTTATGCTAAAGATCTTCCCTGCTGTGTCTCCTTTAGGCCCCTTTCACACTGGGAAGGGGGCGGCGTCGGCGCTATTTGTAGTGCCGATTAACCATCGTTTTATCTGCGCTATTCGGCCGCTAGCGGGGCGGTTTTAACCTCCGCTAGTGGCCAAAAAAGTGTTAAAACCACCCGCAAAGCGCCGCTGCAGCAGCACTATGCCGGCGGTATAGCCGCACTGCCCCATTGATTTCAATGGGCAGAAGCGGTTTAGGAGCAGTGTATACACCGCTCCAAAGATGTTGCTAGCAGGACTTTTTTTCAGCGTCCTACCAGCGCACTGCCCCAGTGTGAGAGCCCTCGGGGCTTTTACTTTGGAGAGACTGCAGCGGCTGTTTCAGGGCACTTTGCAGGTGCTATTTTTAGGGCTCTCACACTGGAGTGGTGCGTTGGCAGGACAATAAAAAAAGTCCTGCTAGCAGCATCTTTGGAGCGGTGAATACACCGCTCCTGCCCATTGAAATTGTTAAACCCCCCCCAGCGCTGCTAAAACGGTGCAAAAAATAGCTCAGTTTTACCGCCGACGCCACCCCTGCCCCAGTGTGAAAGGGGCCTTATAGCCGCTGGATACTGCACTGAGAGTTAACTGTAGCCTCTGTTGCCAAGAAAAGTATAATATATATATATATATATATATATATATATATATATATACATATATACACACATCAGCTAAAGAGTAGCATATATTTAAAGTACACGCCTACATGAAGAGGACAAAGAGCAGGGTGTCAGGCACATCCTAGTGCTGCAATGACATGAACTAGTCCAGGTCCGTTGGAAAGGTCATCTGGTAAAAGTCAATTAAAAAAAGCACTCCTGCAATGAATTATTAGAACATTCTTGTACCTTGGCAGTGATAGTATAGAACGGGATCAGGCAAATTAAATATTTAATGGCCAAAGTCCAGCATTGTAGCACTTAACTAAAATACGGTACATGTTTTATCTGGTTTTCACTTCCTCTCAGATAATTTACACACAGATCTGTAGGTTCTGCCAGGACTACTCCAGGAAAATCAATGACAGTATAGGCCTATTCAAAAAAAATGTTATTGTGCATGGTACTTCAACATGCAGCAACGCACTACCCATGTGCTGCACTAGCAAAAATGCAGTGGGTACGAATTTTGTTCCACTGTGGTGCATTCAAATGAATGGGCTACCTTACCACACCAATTAAACATGCTACAACAAACCTAACTGAATGGGCTCTATCTTGTCCCTGATTTGTCAGCGATACTTGTTCAAGTATCGGGTCATATCCAATGTCCCTACTTGTTGGAAAACCTTAGTGCTACAGGGACAATTACTTGGTTTTGAGAAGGTATTAAAAGAGGACCTAGTATGAAAATTCAAGGTCTAGTTATCTTGCAGTCCCACCATTTAAAAACACCAAGTGAAAGCAATAAAATAAAACATCAGACGCATACTTCTCTCACATCTTGACTTTTGGCATTCTTGTCTAGCCAAGGGTGACGTCCCTGGGCCTCACTGTGGGATCCTGAAAGAGCTGCAGACCCCAAAACCCACAAGACTGGACTTCTGCACATTGCTGAAGCATCATCTTGTGCAATTTTGGATGCAGTATGATGCCCCTGGCACCTACAGAAAGTGTTCAGAAGCTGTGAAGGTAAGTATTTTCTACATGTTTCTTCTGATGTTTTACCTTCTTGTTGCTTTTATTTAGTAATTTATATAGAGATTTGAAAGACAAGCAGGTCATGCAAGGATCCCTAAACCATGCTCACACTATCTCCATCCACTGGGTATAGGAAGAAACCAAAGCAGGTTTGATGATATTGGACAGGTGCTCGTGTCTGTTTATATCTGACTGTCACAGACCAACCTATGGCTCATAACACACTGGCCATTCTACCTCTTGAAACAAATCACCATCTACAGCATCACCCAAAAGGGAAAGTTCCACTTTAAGTCCTCCTTCCCCCCTCCTCTGCCACATTTAGAAGGTTTTTTTTTTTTTTTGAGGAGTGGGTACCTAGTTTTGACAGGTACCTGCTCTCACTCCTAGGCGATCCGAGCTAAAGTTGTACCCCCCCGCCCCCACCCCCTCCTCCCGGTCCTCTGGGTTACATCACAAGTCTCAGAAGACTGCTGACTGCTGTTACAAAGCTCAGCGCAGCTCGCTCATTCACAGTGGGCAGCCAGCTTTGAAGCTGCATGCAGCAGAACTTGCTGCCCAGAGTTAAAGTGTTTGTTACCCCAACACTTCATATTCCTAATATGTGGCTGCTGTCCCATGTACTCGTAGAAGAAAGCACCCCGTTCTCTTTGTATTGCTTCCTGGCATGAGAGCAGGGTGGATAAAAAAAAAATATTTTTTTTTTATTTAAATCAGATTTTTTAAATTCTTTTATTACATTTATTTTAATGAAATGCTTTTGGAGTAAAAATCTATCTAAAGATAGTTTTCTATTTGAGATACATTAATAATTTAGTTTATTTAGCATGGAATGGAGCTTAGAGGCTGTATATTCTGCAATATTTACATTTTTGGTATACCTATTCAATAAACCAAAGCTCTGCAACCTGAGATAACATGCACTGCATTGATGCATTCACACAATTTCACAGGAAGCATGAGATAAAACAAAGTTCAGGAATATTCCTTTATCCTATTGTTTTATAAATCTATGTACACTACAAACTGTATGATTGAATCGGTTCTGATATCACTGTTTTACTAACCCGACAGCTTATTATTCTAAAAAGGAAACGTTCGTTTTTTTTTGCAAATATTAAATATTCTAACGACCAGCAAGAATAATTCCTTACATTTAAAGAGCACCTGTAATTTCAGATCCATCATGGCAGCGCCTGTTAGCGGGCATTCACTCACCTGCTGTCACCACGTCCCTCACCTTGTTGTGTCACTGCCGCATCACCAGCCATCCCATTTCAGTGAATGGGACTGTTGGCGAGTCAACAGCGGGTCAGAGAAGCCGCTGCGGGACAGAGATGACAGTTGCTCTTTAAAAATTATGATCTAAATCAAGCCTTTTTACTAGTGATTTAAATTGATTTGATTTAAATCAAATCCACCTTGCATGAGAGCACAGCGTAGTCAGTTCTCTAGCTGTGCTGGGAACTCAGCCTGCTCTCCTCCAATGATCAGAGTTGTCCTGACATGCCCCCGCTGCACAGCCATTCACTGGGAAGCTCATTGTGCTGTCGTTTCTCCTTATACAGCTGAGAAATGAGAGAAAGTGATTACAAAAAGGTATTTATAATTTTTCTTTATATCTATACACAAATGTTTTGCCTGTCATTTCTATTTTAAACTGAATGGACTGTTTTACAAGGTGATCATTACAATCACTTTAAGATGCCTGGAACCAGAAGGCTAGTGAAGAACTATCCTGGTTGACGACGGCACTGGATTCCAAGACAGGTAAGTGTCCTGCTATTAAAAATCAGCAGCTGCAGTATTTGCAGCTGATGACTTTTATATGTATTAGTTTTTCCCCCGCAGAGTAGAGAACTGCTTTAGGCCCCTTTCACACGGACAGACAGACTGGGTCTGCCTGTCAGTTTTTTAGGCAAACATGATCAGGCCATTCACTGCCCTCTAAGGGCGGTCGGATGGAGGTGGACATGTGTCCGTAGACACCCGCTGGCATCTGTTTCGATCCTATCTGCCAGAAACAGATAGATGTGGGATCCGTTCCCCATCTGCCTGTCAGTTCGGATGACAGTCAGATGGAAATGGACAGGCGGTCTGTTTCCATCTGACTGCCCATAAAGGAAAGCGGGCTGTGTCTGTGTCCGTTCTACACAAGCATAGCGGACATGGACCTGTCACCCACCAGCTCAGCAGGCATCAGCTGACAGATTCCTCACTGAGCAGGCGAATGCGCTAGCAGAGTCCACCCATTAGAAAGGGGCCAAAAAAAAAGGCTGCCTGTATGTTCCTATGGAATCGTTCCCTCTGTAGACACACACAGCAAAATGTCAGTCTGTTGCTGTTCCTGAATCTCGATCACTAGCAATGGGGGCAATATTTCACTATATCTGCTACAGTACATAGGGAGTGATTCCATAGGAACAAACAGGCCCTGCCACTGGTGATTGTGACAAATGGTCAGCGGCAGGATCACTAGCAGAAAAAAAGTTGCCTGCATATGATCATCCTAAGGTCCCTACATACTGGATACCTAGTTGCTGTGCTTCCAATCCTGGTGTGTCGGTGCACCCAGGAGACACAGGTGCAGCACCCAACCCCACTGACTGCAGTCTGTCAAAGTCTAGAACAGGCTGAAATACGCTGCTACTAGACAGGGCTCAACAATGTACTCGTGTTTAGAGCTCTGTGAATGAAGGTATTTTGTCCCACTGAGCACAGTATCCCACCCTGTCATAGACTCTGCAGCTGGGCTAATCCCCCTAGATAATACGGTTTGCAATAAATGTCTAGTGACATGAAAGCAGCATGGCTTCATTCACATGGGGTGTATGTACCCCATGCAAGGGCTATGTTTACCTGCACAGGGATGTACAGATGTTCCCTGCAATCCTGTGCAGGCAGTCCTATTGATTTCTATTGGGACACAGTGGCTGCTGAAACACCACCACTGCTCCCAATACGACATCTGTGGGGGGGGGCATCTGTATCCCTGAACTCACACCATCTGCGACCCACTTGGATGTCAAATTGAGAGAAGCAGTGGTGTCTGTGCAGTTGCTGTGTCCCAACAGACATCAATAGGACTGCCTGCATGGGATGGCAAGGAACACCTGTACATCCCTAGGTGGGTACACATGGCCCTCGCACAGGGTACGCACTGATACGTCCTGTGTGAACCAGGTCTCATTCAGATGGATGAATAGGTGGCACCAGTCACACACAGCTAAACACCACATATAAAGCGAATGAGGAGCTGCGTCCAGAAATGGAGGGACTGGTCAGAGTGCCTAATCCCAGGTCACCTCTGGGCATGCGGGGTCAGCCAGTCATCTGTACAGGGTGACTGTTGGCACACCACGTACATGGGGCTGATGGTCTCCATTGAAGAGTGTTGCGGCAGAGAAGTGAATGGTCCATGTGGATGGCGGTAAAGCAGAATGGCAATGCTGCAATACTAAGTACAAATGTTCTAATAATCACCTTCCTGATCACACAGCATGACCTACAGAGGAGGAGGAGCCCCCTAACCTGGCTGTGCAGAGGAGGAGGAGCCCCCCTTACCTGACTGTACAGAGGAGGAGGAGGAGCCCCCCTTACCTGGCTGTACAGAGGAGGAGGAGGAGCCCCCCTTACCTGGCTGTACAGAGGAGGAGGAGGAGCCCCCCTTACCTGGCTGTACAGAGGAGGAGGAGCCCCCCTTACCTGGCTGTGCAGAGGAGGAGGAGGAGCCCCCCTTACCTGGCTGTGCAGAGGAGGAGGAGGAGCCCCCCTTACCTGGCTGTGCAGAGGAGGAGGAGGAGCCCCCCCTTACCTGGCTGTGCAGAGGAGGAGGAGGAGCCCCCCTTACCTGGCTGTGCAGAGGAGGAGGAGGAGGAGCCCCCCTTACCTGGCTGTGCAGGGGAGGAGGAGGAGCCCCCCTTACCTGGCTGTGCAGGGGAGGAGGAGGAGCCCCCCTTACCTGGCTGTGCAGGGGAGGAGGAGGAGCCCCCCTTACCTGGCTGTACAGGGGAGGAGGAGCCCCCCTTACCTGGCTGTACAGGGGAGGAGGAGCCCCCCTTACCTGGCTGTGCAGAGGAGGAGGAGGAGGAGCCCCCCTTACCTGGCTGTGCAGAGGAGGAGGAGGAGGAGCCCCCCTTACCTGGCTGTGCGGAGGAGGAGCCCCCCTTACCTGGCTGTACAGGGGAGGAGGAGCCCCCCTTACCTGGCTGTGCAGAGGAGGAGGAGGAGCCCCCCTTACCTGGCTGTGCAGAGGAGGAGGAGGAGCCCCCCTTACCTGGCTGTGCGGAGGAGGAGCCCCCCTTACCTGGCTGTACAGGGGAGGAGGAGCCCCCCTTACCTGGCTGTGCAGAGGAGGAGGAGGAGGAGCCCCCCTTACCTGGCTGTGCAGAGGAGGAGGAGGAGGAGCCCCCCTTACCTGGCTGTGCAGAGGAGGAGGAGGAGCCCCCCTTACCTGGCTGTGCAGAGGAGGAGGAGGAGCCCCCTTACCTGGCTGTACAGAGGAGGAGGAGCCCCCCTTACCTGGCTCTACAGAGGAGGAGCCCCCCTTACCTGGCTCTACAGAGGAGGAGGAGGAGCCCCCCTTACCTGGCTCTACAGAGGAGGAGGAGCCCCCCTTACCTGGCTGTACAAAGGAGGAGGAGCCCCCCCTTACCTGGCTGTACAAAGGAGGAGGAGCCCCCCTTACCTGGCTGTGCAGAGGAGGAGCCCCCCTTACCTGGCTGTGCAGAGGAGGAGGAGGAGGAGCCCCCCTTACCTGGCTGTGCAGAGGAGGAGGAGGAGGAGCCCCCCTTACCTGGCTGTGCAGAGGAGGAGGAGGAGCCCCCTTACCTGGCTGTACAGAGGAGGAGGAGCCCCCCTTACCTGGCTCTACAGAGGAGGAGGAGGAGCCCCCCTTACCTGGCTCTACAGAGGAGGAGGAGGAGCCCCCCTTACCTGGCTCTACAGAGGAGGAGGAGCCCCCCTTACCTGGCTGTACAAAGGAGGAGGAGCCCCCCCTTACCTGGCTGTACAAAGGAGGAGGAGCCCCCCTTACCTGGCTGTACAAAGGAGGATGGAGCCCTTACCTGGCCCTCTGGCTGTACAGAAGGGGGTCAGCCCCTTATACAGAGGAGGATGGAGCCCTTACCTGGCCCTCTGGCTGTCTATGGCACTGCCCAGCACCCCCTGTATGGGTTCCGCACTGGAGAAGCTCTGGCCGGCACACGTCCTGCTGAAGGCGGCGGGTAGGATCCCATAGGTGAAGGAGTTGAGGCGGCCCCGGGGACCGGCACCGAGCGGGGTGATCGGTGACCGTCTCTCATAGACATCCTCCGCTTCTGCCGGCTGCTTGTCCGCTATGTACAGCCCGTACTCGTCATCCTCCCGCAGGACCCCGGCTCTGCACCGCGCTGGTAGGGGTTGGGGGGAGGCCCGCACCGATTTCCAGGGCTGAGCATGCGGCTGGCGCCCCGGAGTGCCCGGTCCCGTCTCCTCACACTGCGGAGCCTCCACACTCCTACCGCCTGCACCTGCATTCCCGTCCGGAGCGCCGCCGACATCCTGCAGGGGTCGCCCGTCCAGAGAAATATTGGTGAGGAAGGAGAGTGCAGCCTGTCTCCTGCGAGGGTCCATGAGCTGCTGTCTCCTGACCTGATCCAGGCTGGAGGAGGACTGCCCGGGACAGGACACCATCATCACACCATTGCCGCTACTCTGACTGCTGGTGGCAGTGGCCATAGTGCCCGGAGAACGGGGGTGTCAGGAGGACACGGTGTGTACCCGCTCCATGAGAACACGAGTGCGGCAGGACGAGCGGCGAGGCAGTGCTTGTTATTGCTGGCAGTGGGGCGGGATCACTGATGATATGATGGGCCTTCCTCCCCTCCACTCTGTCCCTGCAGTACGGGGCGCAACTTCCTCCATTCATACTATACCCCCCCCCCCAACTCTTCCCCTGCACTTCACCCCCCTCACCTCACTACTTCTCTTCTTCCCCCCACTTCACCCCTCCACTCTATCCCTGCAGTACGGGGCGCAACTTCCTCCACTCATTCATCTCCCCCCTCACCTCACTCCTTCAATTCTACCCCACTTTCATTCTTCCC